>PVJI01011468.1:0-55902 GCA_004026765.1 Micronycteris hirsuta | reverse complement strand
CAGGTCTTTTACCTCCTTGGTTAGGTTTATTCCCAGGTATTTTATTTTTTTTTGTTGCTATATCAAATGGGATTTTTTTCCTGATTTCTGTTTCTGCTGTTTCACTGTTGGTATACAAAAATGCCTTTGATTTCTGGATATTGACTTTATATCCTGCTGTCTTGCCAAATTCAATTATTAGATCGAGTAGTTTTTTGGCAGAGTCTATAGGATTTAGGGAGGCTGGGGGGGAGGTGGGGCTGGAGGGGAAGGGAGGAGGGGAGGGGAGAGGATGCAAATAACTGTAATTGAACAAAAAATTTAAAAAAAAGAATAAAAAAATAAAATAAAATAATAAAATCTCAGAGCACTGCCCTGGTGGGTGTGGCTCAGTTGGTTGGAGCATTGTCCCTTAACCAAAAGGTTGTGGAGTTCAAGAAAAAAAAAAAATGGCCCAAATGAAAGAACAGAACAAAGCTCCAGAAAAATTACAACTAAGGGACAAAGAGATAGCCAATCTATCAGATGCACAATTCAAAACACTGATAATCAGGATGCTCACAAAATTGGAAGAAAGTTGGTCGCAAATAGATGAACGAATGAAGGATACGCTAAAGAAAATGAGGGGAAATGTGCAGGGAACCAATAGGAAGAGAAGAAAACTGGGACTCAAATCAACAGTGTGGACCAGAAGGAAGAAACAAGAATTCAAAAAAATGAGGAGAGGCTTAGGAACCTTCAGGATATCTGTAAACATCCCAACATCCAGGTCATAGGGATGCCAGAGGGAGAAAAGGAAGACCAAGGGATTGAATGTTTATTTGAACAAATAATGAGAAAGAACTTCCCCAATCTGGCAAAGGAAATAGACTTCCAGGAAGTCCAGGAAGCTCAGAGAGTCCCAAAGAAGTTGGACCCAAAGAGGAACACACCAAGACACATCATAATTACATTACCCAAGATTAAAAATAAGGAATCTTAGAAGCAGCAAGAGAAAAGGAAACAGTTACCTACAAAGGAATTCCCATAAGACTGTCAGCTGATTTCCTAAAAGAGACCTTTCAAGCAAGAAGGGGCTGGAAAGAAGTATACCAAGTCATGAAAGGCAAGGACCTACATCCAAGAATACTCTACCTGGCAAAACTCTCATTTAGAATGGAAGGGCAGATAAAGTGCTTCTCAGATAAGGTCAAGTTCAAGGAGTTCATCATCACCCAGCCTTTATTATATGAAATGTTAAAGGTATTTATATAAGGCATGGAGGGGTATCAACAGGGGAGTTGGAGTGGGGGAGCGGAGGAAAAAGTACAGAGAATAAGTAGCATAAATGGTAGGTAGAAAACAGACAGGGGGAGGTTAAGAATAGTATAGGAAATGTAGATGCCAAAGAACTTATGACTATGGACAAAAACTAAAGGGCAGGTAATGGGCGGGGAGGGGAATAAAGGGGGGAAATGAACAACTGTAATAGCATAACCAATAAAATATATTTTAAAAAAAGAAGTTGGAGATTTATAGGAAATTTAACAAAAATATATTAGTATAAGATGACTGAATCAGTTATAAAACAAATTCCCACAGATCATAAATCTTTAGAGTTATTTGTTTTATCAGACACAAAATTATTTGCATCTACTAGACAGAATCCTAGAAGTTAATACATGACCTCACTAAGTCTGAGAACGTTCACTAATAGTCAACAATGTAGAAACTGAGTATAGGCCGGAGCAGTCCCTCGTGGCCTCTGGCCACCCTGTGATATTGAAAGGATGTGGCACCACCTTTTGGGCCTTATTCCTAAGTTTTAAATAATTTTTCTGATATATTTTTAAATTCTAGTAAAGGACATAAAAGATGATCTGAATAAATGGAGTGACATTCCATGTTCTTGGTTAGGATGAAGTCATGTTACAAAGATGTAGACTTTCTTCAGTATATAAAAGCAATGCAATTTCAATCAAATACCCAGTTATTTTAGAGGAACTACTTAACTTGCAGTAAAAGTTATAGAGAGGAATAAAAGTCCATGGCTGTCTTTTGCTTAAAGAGAAGTCACAAAGACGGAGAGCTTGCCCTGTCAGATAGTAAGCCATACTACACAGCTAGAGTTATAAAAGCAATGAGCTATTGGTATAAGATCAGATAAATAGATTAAGTGGAAGAAAATAATACACTCAGAAAGAAATTAGTGTATCCATAGGAATTTAGTAAACTTTAAAAGAGTTACCACAAATCCATGGAAATGGTTTAGTTGAAGTTTCTGTTTCTTGAAAATTGGCTCATTATATGCAGAAAAATAAAATTGGATCCCTACCTAAACTCACATAAGGAGTGGCCTCCAGATCTAAGCTGGAAAGGAAAAAATATAAAGCTGATAGGAGAAAGTGTGTAAGATTATGTTTATAATCTAGGAATGGGCAAATACTTCAAGAATTTCAAAAGGAACAGCAACAAAGCAGAAGGTCGATAAATATATTACATTAAAAATTAAAACTTTTATGCATGAGGAATATGTACCAAACTATGTAGCAAATTAATAGACTAAATGGGAGAAGCTATTCTCAATGTATAAAACTGGCAAGCTATTAATAATTAGCAAGGAATTTCTGTATATTGACAAGTCAGTTACTACAATAGGAAAACAGGTAAAGAATATAAACAAATAATTTACAGAAAATAAATATATCAAAACCAACAAGAATCTGAAGGCCTGGCAAAGGTAATCATCAAAGAAATGCAGGCTAAATTAACAATATTGAATTGGCAAAAGTAGAGAGCTGGATGGTACAGAGCATTGTCAGGGAGCAGGGGTACAGGACACGTCATGAGGAGGTAGATTGGTGTGGCAATTTTGAGCAACCATCTGGCACAATGTAGGCAAATTAAGAATACATATACATACTAAGACCTGGAAATTCTGCTCCTGAGAATTCATCCCCCCAGAAATTTAAAACATGCCTATAATGTTAAATATATAAAATTTTTATTGCAATGTTGTTTACAATGGTGGGAGTTGGTGGCATTTTGGGTAAAGAGGAAGACTTGGAGAATACGTACTTTGTATTACAACGCAGCTTTGAAAGGAACACATCTGATGTATACATAGATATAAGATTGGATCTAAAGAAGATAGTGCTTAGTGAAAAAAGTAGAAGCAGAATGAGATTTATAAAAATGTTCATAGTTTAAAATAAATGCCAACAAAATCACACATCACATTTTTCAGCACTTTCAAATAAAAAGGAATAAACACAACAGAATTATTACTTTGGAGATGGATATAAAATGGAATGAATAAATATTAAACCTAGAAAATCTCATGTAGATCGATGATAATAATGTGACTTGAACTGAGAAGTATTATTAATTCAGCCCTGTACATCTTTTTTTAAATATATTTTATTGACTATGCTATTACAGTTGTCTCATTTTCCCCCTTTTCTTCCCCTCCACCCCCACTCCCCCATTCCCCGCCCTTTAGTTTTTGTCCATAGGTCATACACATAAGTTCTTTCAGCCCTGTATATCTGATGAACAAATAAAATAAATTTAAAAATAAAATAAAACAAAACAAAACATAAACAAGCACTGGAGTGGCCAAAGTATTCCTTGCTGTTGAGGAGATGTGCCTTGCTTAGTCCTTGCCTCTGTTTACATTTACCACCGTGACTGCCCTGTGGGATATGGCCCATCTGGGATGCTGCTGTGGGTGGAGTTAGGGTTTCCACATGCTCTGAGGTCAGAGACCAGCAGGGAAAATCCAGAAAGAAGGAACTCAGGCATAACCAAAGGAGTTTTGGTCGGTATTTTTATGCATAATGTCACAATGCTGCAAAAACTTTGGGTATTGTCTGGGAGGGGATAGAAACAGGACTTATTAAAGGCTTCTGGCTCCAAAGTACACTCTTTTAAATGCTTCTGTCTGCTTTAATGTAAAGAAATCTTCAGTCCTAACTGAATTCCAAGTAATTAAACAAAATGAAATTCTTGTAAAGATTTCTTTTGCTATTTATGCAAAAGTTAACTAAGAATTAATTGGTAAAGAATCAGGAGATATAACAAGCAGGAAAAGGCAACTTTCAGGTGGAAGTCTGAAAAGCAATGATAAATAATATAATTCCCTGGTCATCCACTACTGTCTGGAAATCATAATGTATTTTATAATATTTTATGAATTACAAGGAATTTCATCTTGTCTAAATGCATTAAGTTATAAATTGAAAATATTCTGTAGTATCATCCTGGATGCAGTTTCCAAAAAACAAAAAGAATATTTATAGTGTTAAACTTCTCAAAGTCAGAAAAATGTTTAGGCATGTGTGTAATTCAATCTTGTAAAATAACCGATATGGAAAAACTGATTAAAACAGAACTTAAACACTGAGGAAAAAAGCAACAAGAATCTTCTGTGAAGTGGCTGTGGGCTTTCCCGGCATCTAGTCCAAGTTGAGCTTATTCTAACCTCTCTCCTGACCCCACACTGCCCACAGCCTCCCAGTGCTCACTCGTCACACTGCAAGCAAAGCAGTGTGAGCCTGTTGGCGTTCTCCCGCACACCCCGTCTGCATTTGCTCTCAGAATGGAGACATAAATATCACCTGATCTAGCCCCATTTACCTTTGAAATCTTTTTTACAATGCTCCTCTTCACCCCCACCTTAATCTAGAGTAGATACACATTCCTTCCACCTCCTCAAACTGGCTCTGTTCCCTCTCATCACAGACCCAAGTGCGTATGTGCTTCCCCGGACTGGAATGTTCTAGAATGTTCTACTTCCTTCATTTGTTAACCCTTATTCTTTCCTCAGATTTCAGGTCAGAAATCATTTTTCTGAAGAACACTTCTGGGCCCCCAATTGAGGTTGGGTCCCGCTGCCACAGACTCTCAGGGAGCCAAATCTTTGGATCACGCACGCAGTTTGTCATTATACATCTATAAATGTCATTAAGACCTTAATTTTTGTCTTGTTTTCCCCGACAAACTACAAATTCCACAAAATTTGTTCCGTTACATCTTAGTTTTAATTTTCTTCCCCCTGCATCTAATGCCCTGTTGCTTGTTGGGGGCATCATCATTTATTTTGACTCTTCAGCACCTGGGTACACCTTTCCTGTGTTTGGGGAATTCTTCCCCTAATGACCCCACTGCTCACAGCACCAGAGGCCAGAAATTTGCTTTCCTAGCCACCATACTGTGCAGCCAGGCTCAAACATGACCAAAGCAGTGCCATCCAGCCATCAGAGGCACACGCTCAGAGACCCCAGGAGCTGTCCCCTGTACCTGGGATCACAGAGCAAGCTGTGGTGTTGCGCCTGGGGTAGCCCTGGTGCTGGCACAGCCTCACGTTTTACCTTCGAGGTTATTCCTGAAGGATGGTCATCAGGCCTGTTTTGGTGACTTTTCCAGAATTTCTGATACTTATATCCTTTAATATCATTTTTTGTTTTTGCTTTGGGGTGTTTTTTTTTGTTTTTTTGTTTGTTTGTTTGTTTTTTGCTTTAAAGAGCTAGAACAGTTGCTTTGGTTTGCAACTAAGAACCTTTGAAATGAATAATGGAATCACTTTGCTACCAGCACAAATTGGATATTTTGATGCCAGTGCTGTTCTATGAAGTTATTGCAAAAGGGACTGAAATTATAGAAATAATCTGGGTGTTGTCGGGAGGCTTGTTATGGCTCAGTGTATTTTAATCATAGGAGACTATAAAAATTTTATTGGATTCATGTAAATATATGCATTGCCTTCCTGATATCTATTGCTTAAAATATTCTGACAAGTATTTTGAATACTGTGTGACCAATTTCAGAATAGTGCAGCTCTTAGTGCTTTCTGTTTGTTGTTTTATTGTACATTGCTAAGCAGAAAGAAAAAGATTTGATGCTTTTGTGTCAGGATGTATAAGTACTTCATCTATTACTCTATGCTGAAAAAAGATATTTCAAATCAAACACAAAAATAAAAAAGATGCATGTATGCTGTGATTCTGTGAATGTATATGTTTTGTAAGAAGAGCACAATCCTGACTACATGTTTTTCTGGTAATGAACTTTGGAAATCTTGAGTGGGAGGTCCGGAAGGGTATGAAATACCATATAGCTTTCTGTTTATTAATGTGTTAACTGGGGTAATGGGAGCAGTGACGGTTTAATTGGACCACCTACCGCTGTACCCACCCAGCACTCACACAGCTGAGGCTTTCAAGCTCAGACGTCAATGAGACACAAAAACGTGAAACACAGTTGCTAAAAAGCGGTGGTTGCTGTGTAAGACTGAAGCATGCGTGCTGTTAAAAGATAAACTGAGGCATATTAAAATTCTTAAGAGTTTATCTGAGCAAAAATTGATTTGAATCAGGCAGTGCCAAATCAGAAGTGGCTAGGGATGCTCTACTCACAGGATCTTGGGGAAAGGCTTTTATAGAGAAAAGGCAGAAGCAATGTAAGGGCATTATTGATTGGATATAGACCCACAGTTTCCTTTCTCACAAACTGAGTCTTTACAAGAACAGAAATGTTGTTTTTAATTTCTGAGAGATTTGGGTTGCGACCTGAAAGCTACTGAGGCTGATTCACCCATCCAACTACATTATCATCGATTTGCTTCTTTATATCAGGAAGATCTTCAACTAAGATGGAAATCAAAACATTCCTATGTTCTAGATTTAAAGCTGCTTGTCTTTGGAATAGTTTCCCCTGTGGATATGTAGTTTCATTTGGCTTAGGGGAAAAGATCTAAAACAAAAATTTCTTACCAGGCTCTGAATGTCAACTTCCAATTTGGCCAACTTCGGACCACAAAACTACTGATATTTTTTTAAAAAATGCTTTCAAATATCTTGTCAGGTTTCAGGTGTAACACACAGTAAATATTCCTGGCACTACTGAACAATCCCATGGATGCAAGATGTATCCCCAAAGAAGATGCAAAGGATACTACCCTCCCAAGATCCAGACCACTTCTGAAGATAACCAAAAGAAAGATTTAGATAATTCCTCCAAGAGTTGGAAACAGTCAGTTGGACCCAAGTCACAATAGAAATACAGCCCACATTTCCACATGGCAATATTTTAGGGGCCAAACACCAGATGTACCAAGTTCTAAAGATGCAAAGTAAGAGAAACAAGAAGGAAGAGCTGTGCCAGGGAGAGAAAGAACCAATAAGCAATCGGTACCCAAAAGCAAATTCAAAGTCACAATTCAAAGATCTAATTCTTACAGGTGTTTTTTTCCTGCCAATCTATATTTGGAAAGGAAGATGATAACATGAAAATTTACCTTCCTGTCTTGACCAGACTCCACAGGTTGAGATTTGGAACAGCTGACTTTGGTAAGATTTCTCATATTTGCTGGCTTCGTGGACTTTCACATAAATGACCTCATTTCACATCCACTAAAATCCTATGAAGCAAATGTTATGCTCATTACACAGTGAGGAAAATAGATATATAAAGTATAAGTGCATTATGAAAAGTCACAGTCCTAGTTGTGGTGGATCTTTGTCAAAAGTATAGCTCTTGGGTTCGAAAATCTGGTACAATTTTTTGCAACAGAAACTTGTTGCAAAACTCCTACCCCATCCTCCAGATCATTTAACTACCTAGAAAAGTTCACAAAAACAAAGTTGATCATAGCAAAGAAAAGTTCGTCAGCTAATACAGTAACTGTAGTCACACGAGGGTTTGTTTTTGTCACCCTTGAATACAGGAAAGGAGACCAATTTGTGACTGGGGAAGCGTGGGAAAAACAAGATGACTTCATCAGAAGTCCGGTTTTCCCTTTGGACCCTGGAGGACTTCGCCAGGTTCTTGTGACTAACTTAGCAGCTTTTAAGATCTGCTTGTGGTGGGGCTTCCAAAGTTAGCAAATAAATATATATGATGCCCAGTTAAATTTGAATTTCAGATAGACAGTGGATATTATTTTAGTACAAGCATATCCCATGCAACATTTGGGCCATGCTTATAATAAAAAAAGTATATATGTTTCTCTTTTACCAAAGCTCACATTGCTTAAATTCACTGAGTTCATTAAACTGGCTAATGGGTTTTCATTTTTACGTAGAGCAAGCTGTGTCCTCTACCATGGAAAAATGACTTGTGGTAAAATAAAGACTAAAATCCAAGAAACATCAAAGAGCAAACAAGAGTGTTCTGTGGCTGGGAAGCTGGGGAGATCCCAGCCGGGATGAGCACATCAAATCTCGTCCTCCCAGCACTTTGATCCTCAATAAAATGGTTTGACCCTCCACAAAACAAAAAAAAAAAAAAAGCAAGCAAGAAAGTTCAAAAAATGCTATATTTACATGTGAACAAACACAGAATATGATTGTAATAGCTGCATCTTAGGCGAGTCAAGGGTGGAATATGTGATACTGGAAAATTCTTTTGCAATTGTGTTTTGCCCTGAGTTCATAATGTTACACTGACTGGCCATCCCTCTTCATATAGACAGTCTTTCAGCAGGAGAAAAGAAAAATTAGTTGTCATCTTAAAAAAGAAGAAAGTACTCCAGAAAGGGAAAAAGATTTGGCAAGGGGTAACCCAATAACAAGTTGCGGAAAGGCATTACAAAGTCAGAGAGAGCTGGATGACTATTTGTTTGACCACAGTATTAAAAGGATAAATTCCTCCAGGCTCTTAAAAGATAATGAGTATGCCAATTATTTTCTCAGGGCATAGGAGCAGGACGAGGAATTACTGCTGTTTTCAGATGTAATAACCACACGCTGAACAAGTCAGAGATGTCATCCTCAAGCAGTTGTTCTTATTTGAGCAAAGAGATGTTAATCACAGGTGAGTCTTGCCAGTGGCTCTCCAATCACAGAAGTCAGGGCCCATGTGCAGTTCAAGCATGACACTCTCAAGTCAAATCTGCTATTAATGAGGTACAAAACCAGGAGACCTGCAGCAACCATAAAGCTTTTGATTTCCATGTCCATTGTCTCTTTGTCCTTGTTGGCTGCACACTTACTCTCCTTTCAGGGCAGCACAATTCAAACGGATGCCAGAGACAGAGGAAGACAGCATTGATTCATGAACATATGTGGCTGCTCAGTAGCTCTTTGACATAATAATAATTGCTATTTATTTTATACATTAAGAATAATTTCCAGGTACAAACACTACATTCTGTTCAAAGCTATTAAGCTTTCAGAGGAAGGAATACAGGAATATTGGTGGTATTAGCAACCCTCTGAAGTACATTTGTTGTTTTTCTTGTTGTTTTATTGCTATTCATTTTGGGATTTTAGCCATCTTTTATTTTAAAACATTAAAACTTATAAAACAGTTGAAAGAAGAGAACAACAAATACTATTTATCTAAATCCATCAAAATATTAACACTTTCCTTCCCTCCTTGTCTTCTTTTTTCTATATCTGGGTTCATCTTTTTTTACATAAGAATATATATACTTGTTTGCTGAAACATTAGAAAATAAGGTAGAGACACCATGACAGATCAACCCTAAATACCACACATCTGCTAAGGATACGAGTGTTCCCCTGTGTAACTGCAACATTACTCCCAGTCACATTCAGCTTTCCCCCACTGACCAATGTTGTCTTTTAAAATTGTTTTACTTCTTCAACATAAGATCAAATCAAGGTTCACACATTGCCTTTTGTTATACCTCTAATATCTTTAATCTTTTCCAGAAGGGCACCCTGCTTTTTGTTTTAGTTTGTGTTTTCACAACATTGAAAAATTCAGGACAGTTATCTTACTTATGCCCTGCATTCTGTATTTAATTTTTCTTCCTCATTAAATTCAGGTCAAATATTTTGGCATAAGTACACCATAATACATAGATATTATGTAACTTCCATAGTATCACATAAATGTTATGAAGGCCCATTTCCCTTGGCATTTAAAACACACAATACATGGGGTGACACTTTCAGTCCATGTGAGTATCTTATTACACCAACATTTTACTTCAAAGTTTTGGTGTATTTGATAATTTTTGTTTCTTGAATCACTTTTGGCTACAAAATGGTGACTATTTAAAATGCTCTCCCTTTTTTCCCCACATTTGTTAGTGAATAATCTCCTACAAAGAAGAGCTTTCCCCCATTATTTCTTCTCTCCCTCTCTCTTTTTTCACCTCTTTTTTTCTTTGGATTATTATAGATTTATAGTCAATGGGATGTACTTCATCACCATCCTTTTTCTTTTCTTTTTTAAAGATTTTATTTATTTATTTTTAGACAAAAGAGAAGGGAGGGAGAAAGAGAGGGAGAGAAACATCAATGTGTGGTTGCCTCCCACGTGGCCCCCACTGGGAATCGAACCAGCGACCCTTTGGTTCGCAGCCTACGCTCAGTCCACTGAGCTACACCAGCCAGGGCCCATCCTTTTTCTTTTCAATGCTCAAGTTGTACCATTTGGTAAGAGGAAGCTGCTTCGCCCTGGCTTCTGTTTTTCTTTTGATATGACCCCATGTATATTTAAGAACTTACTTACTTTTGGACGTGACAAAATATCCCAGACTTCTTCTGGGTTTTCCTTGCCCCAGACCTAGACTCAACCACCTCTCCAAGGAAACTTGGTCCCTTTCAGTTCGAGCTGATATCTAAGTCTTGTCGCTCCTCTGAAGAAACAGGTTGAGCATCCCAATAGCAGCCCCCTAAATATTTTTTGGTTGGAATGTCAAAACTGATGACATACCATGAGAAAGTATGAAAAGGTATATTATTTACATGATGAGGCTTTCCAGGGAAAGCAGGGCAGGCCCCTCAAGCTGGTCTGAAACGTCTTGCAAGAACAAGGGAAGGAGACTGGCGTGGGGGTTTATGGCAGTTGGAGAGTGAGGCTGGCGTGAGGGTTTCTGTGCACTGGCAGGTGAGGCAGGTGAGGCAGGTGAGGCAGGTGAGGCAGGTGAGGCAGGTGAGGCCGGTGCCTGTGTGCTTTGACATTCCCACCAGCACCAGAGGAGGAAGTGGCCAAACTTTCCTATCAGTTTGTCCAGAAGTGGGGTGAAAGGGGGAGAAGGAAGAGTGAGGCTTAAGATGTTGGCAATCAAACATCATAAAATGGAGTCATATAGCCCCGGTCAGGTAGGTCACCTGGTTAGAGCATCATCCTGTCACACCAAGGCTGTAGGTTCGATCTCCAGTCTGGGCACACACAGAAGCAACCAATGAATGCATAAATAAATGGAACAACAAATCAATTAAGTAAAGAAATGACATCATAATCTTTATCACACCACACTATTCTTACATTCTTTTATATATGTCTATGAGACAGGGGTCTTACATGGATACTACCTGTGCCCAGATCTCCACAGGGCCCAAGTGAAGTGCATGGAATAAGAACACAGTCACTTCATGCTTTTTGAGGGGAAACAACCTCTATAAATAAGTAGCATTATCAACAAAATCATTATCCTTTCCAAGGTACTTGACATTTTCAAATTGTTATAAATCAGTTATGGACAGGGCCATCAATTTTCTGTTTAGAAAATCACCTTTAGAAAGGTTATGTGCTTTCATGATGTCAGAGGGCTCCTCAGAGGGTCAAATGTTTTAAATGTATATCTCAGTAGAACATCAAGATGATCCTCAGAGCCTTACATTTCATATAAACTGTTAGATTAATAGAATAAACCACAATTTAAATGCTCAGAAAATAAAGCTACAGATCTTTGCCAAACAGATGATAATAACAACAATAATTGCAGCTAACACATATTGAATTTATGTCATCCTCATAATGGTTCACTGTATTAAATATTAATATTTTCCCAATTTTGCCATGAGAAAATTGAAGGCCAGGGAAGTTATATACATAATGTGACCAACATCCCACGATGGGTAAGTGAAGAAATGAGGATTCAAACATGAAACAGAAAGACAACATTGAAAATTAAATATTTCAAAACTGAAAGTAGGTGGTGGCGCGGGCTCCGGGGCCGGAGTGGGGGCTGGCGGCGGCGGCAGCGGGGGCAGCGGTGCAAGCAGTGGCGGCGGGGCCAGGGGGCTGCAGCCCAGCAGCCACACTGGGGGCGGCCGGCCCTCCAGCCCCAGCCCGTGGGTGGTGAGCAAGAAGGGGAAGGAGGAATTGGAGTGGTTGCAGAAGGAGGAGAGGAAGAAGAGGCTGCAGTTCTATGTGTTCGTGATGCACTGCATCGCCTACCCCTTCAACGCCAAGCAGCCCACCTACATGGCTCGCCGGCAGCAAAAGGAACATTCTGCAACATCAAGAGACGTTTTTGGTTTAAACAATTGAGGAAGTGTTCGCATCTAGTGGGTAGAAGTCAAGGAGCCTACTTACCATCTTCATGCCTAGGAGAGCCCTCCACACAAGGAATTATCTGGCCCAAAATGTCAATAGTTCCAAGGTCAAGAAACCCTGATCTAGAATGTTTTCATCTCACATCTTTATCCTTGTGCTTCTGTATTATTTGATACTTGCTTTTAAGATCCATCATTAGAAGACTTCCGCCAAGATGGCGACGTAGGTGGACACACTCGCCGCCCGCACAACCAGAGTGTCTAAACAACTAACGCAGTAGCGAAAAATTAAACAACCGGAATGGACAGTAAAGAACTGAAGGGAAGTCAGACACCCAGGAGGTTGGAGAGGATGAACATCCAGGCCGGTAAGCAGGGCAGAACCAGGCGGAGGAGCGGAGTGAGAGGCAGTTGTCACGGAGGGACTCACGCCGTCAGCGCCTGAACAGGGCGCATCCCCGTACAACGGGTGAATTCCGCAAGCCGGGGATGCTGCCGGAGAGAGGCCAGAGGGAGCCAGCAGAATCGAGTCTGGCGGAAAAGGCGATGGGGAAACCGGGAGCGGAGAGGTGATGGGAGCCCGTGGTGAACGGCAGCTGCCAGTACTTCCTCCCAGGCCCCGCCCTCAGAGGCAACGTCACCCAAAAAGCGACCCAGGTTGCCGGCAACGGCACTGCCAAGCCGACAAGTGCACCGAGATAAAAAGAATGAAAATGGCCAAAATGAAAGGTCAGAACAAATTACAACTAACGGATGACGACATAGTCAACCTATCAGATGCTCAGTTCAAAATGCTAGTAATTAAAATGCTAACAAAACTGGAAGAAAGGTAGACGCAAATAATTGAACAGATGAAGAATACGATAAGGATAATGGAGGAAGATTACAGGGAACCAATAGGGAAAAAAAGAAAGTTGGATCTCAAACCAATGGGGTGGACCAGAAGGAAGAAATAAGAATTCAAAAAAATGAGGAGGGACTCAGGAACCTCAGAGACATTTGTAAACGACCCAACATCCGGATCATAGGGCTGCCAGAAGTACAAGAATTTCACCAAGGAATTGAACATATTTTTGAACAGATAATGAAGGAGAACTTCCCAGACCTGGCAAAGGAAATAGGCTTCCTGGAAATCCAAGAAGCTCAGAGAACCCCAAAGAAGTGGGACCCAAAGAGGAACACACCAAGGCACATCATAATTACATTACCCAAGATTAAGAATAAGGAGAAAATCTTGCAAGCAGCAAGATAAAAAGAGACAGTTACCTACAAAGGAATCCCCATAAGACTGTCAACGGATTTCTCAAAGGAGACCTTCCAAGCAAGAAGGGGCTGGAGAGAGATATTTCAAATCATGAAAAGCAAGGGCCTACAACCAAGAATAATCTATCCAGCAAAACTGTCATTTAGAATGGAAGGGCAGATAAAGTGCTTCTCGGATAAGGTCAAGTTCAAGGAGTACATCATCATGCAGCCTCTACTATATGAAATGTTAAAAAGTTTTGTATGAGGACTCAGGAGCGAAGGCACCGAGACCAGATCAGCTACTGGGGAATTCAGATCAGTCACAGCCAAGACGCTTGTGAGGTAAGCAAGCAAAATACAACCAGAGAAACAAAATAGAACCAGAGACATTGAAGCTTAGAACATTCTGGCAGTAACCAGAGGGGAGAGGGAAGGGGAGAAAGGGGACAAGGGTATTCAGGAACTGCTACAAAGGACACATGGACAAAACCAAGGGGGAGGAGGGAAGCAAGGGAGGGAGGTGGGTTTGCCTGGGGTGGGGTGGGGGGAGGGTAAATGCAGACAACTGTAATTGAACAACAATAAAATAATTTAAAAAAAAAAAAAAAACCTGAAAGTAGAGTACAGATTGATTTCCACTAAATATGCCAAGTGCCAAACAGGCTCAGCTTTTATCTTAGTCAGGATGTATTTTCATTCTGTTCTATTTCATTTTTACCTCAGAACAGTAAGACAACAGCATCCAAGATAGCAAGTAGCCAAATGGCTAGGCATGGGGCAGATGAGTGGTGTGGATGTTCCCAGTCCAAAGGGTTACATCAGCTATCAATCTAGAGCTCAGTCGTGCATGCCCTGCTGGTTCCCAAGGCAGTTTTCTTCTGCTGAACTCCACATAAAGTTATATAGTGAAATGACAACGGCAGTTACTTCAAGAGTAGCCATAGAATGAATGATTGTTAAAAAAATTGTTCAACTACTGTCCGACCTTGAACTCTGGAGATCTCAGCATAACATGTATAGTGTTATACTCTACATGATTTATATTTTTCTGAGTACTTTAACTTCCTCCATAACCCAGTGCTAATTATAGAAATTTTACTTAGGTAAACATGGAACAAATATCTTATGTCATCAATGTGGATATTGAAGAAAGGGGA
The DNA here is from genome assembly GCA_004026765.1 of Micronycteris hirsuta. Classification (NCBI taxonomy): domain Eukaryota; kingdom Metazoa; phylum Chordata; class Mammalia; order Chiroptera; family Phyllostomidae; genus Micronycteris; species Micronycteris hirsuta. The sequence goes on along the minus strand of PVJI01011468.1, from coordinate 41,285 downwards.
GTGCACCAAATACCACATAAAATCCCGTGGCCCACCACTCTGCCCAGGTGGCTGTGGCAATCGGCTGTGGCGTGAGTACAGCCTTTGACAACATGACACACCTCAGCTGTGCCGCCCTTCCTGTGCATTCTGCCCCAGGCTCCCTGCCCACTGAGACTCTGGGCTAAGCTGGGTGATGTGCAAACCTGGAGCAATCCTTGATCAACAATGGATAGAAGCTGGTAAAGGAGCACTTCCCTTTCCCCATCCCTGAGGGATAACTCTGTGGCACATTAGGTCCAACTCCAGCGGGGTCTCGGCAGCACTGAGCCCCAGTTGCCCTAGCCACCTTCTTAACAATGCACCGCTGCAGTGGCTTCATTGTTTTCCTGTTTTGCTCTTCTCAATGCATCATGCCTATTCTACTTGATTGGATTTGGTTATAGTAGATAATTAATAAGTAGCTAATATATACATCAAGAAAAGTCATATACCTGGGGAACCATTCATCAAGCCCTTGTCATAGGATCTGCTTTAGAGGGACATCCAAGGGAAATCAGAGACTTCAAGTAACTCATAAAAAGAATCAGTTAATGTTGGAGTTACGAACTAGGTCTTCTATCGCCTTACGGGATATGGGTAAAAGCATGGGTTCTCAAGGCAGATTCACCTGGGTTTAAAATGAGCTGAGACATCTTGGGATGGAACCTTGACTTTTTTGAGCCTCAACTATTAAATAGGAATGTTAATAAAAGTAATAATAGCAAGGCCAACCTTTATTGAATGCTTCCATATGTAGGTGCTGCTCTAACACTTTACATCTATTCACTTACTAACTCTCACCATAACCTTGTGAGATATATACTAGTGTTACCACCATTTTACAGATGAAGTAACTGGGGTACAGAAAGATTACTCTGCACAGACTCACAGAGCAAATAAGTGGCACTCCAGGGATTCCAGCCCCAGACAATCAAGCCTTAGGGCTCACATATTTAAACACTATTTGTTAGCTTTACTGCTTCCTCACACGGTCATAATAATAAAATGTAATAAAATAAAAAATAAAGCATTCAGCATAGTGCCAGGTGCACAAGAATTACTTTAAAATATTAGCTTGAAAAAATACTTTCTAAAAAGTTTGAATCCTGATGAAAAAAATGACAAAAAGATTACTTTTTCATCCATTTATCTTTGTTTCTCTAACTTCTTTTCTCGGACTTTCTTCCATTAAAATGTTACTGCCCTTCCATCTCGCTGACTTGTGGATATTTTATCTTTCCCTTGTTCCTGCTCCCCAGTCACCTTCTCCAACTTCTTCCATTTCTTCCTTTCAAACCTCATTTTTCTCAATATCAAGGCCACTGACAGATCAGTATGAGAAACATCACAAATAGTTTATTTTCATGACATCCCCTTCAGAATGTCACCAGCATAAATGTTTTTGTGGCATTTGTGACAAAGAACCCCAAAGAACCACAGACAACATCAGTATTTTTTGGACCCTTCAAAATGTAAATGGAGGCATTGGTGATTTAAAGGGATCAAAAGAGGAATCTCCCTGGCAATGTGAGTGCTGCCTACAGTCCCAGTATAAGTAAAAACAGCAAATAAATTAAATAAACACTTGCCTTGATTCATTGGCAAGCTATCTTTCCTTTTAATTAATAGTCTAAAAGCTAACTCACTTACTTTAACCTTTCCTCATAAATGATACCACTGAGGATAATTTGCATATGCAAAAGAATCACACAGGGAGTTTTAATTAAGGCACCTGACAACTTTTCTGATTACTACATTTTTCAAGACTGCCAAGAAATGTTGATCTACAATCTGGATTTTTTTTCCCCTTGTGGAAAAATACTGCTTATAGAAATCTGAATGATTCCAGCCATCCCTAGTAAAATGTCAGCATATGGCAAATAGATGGTCCCACTTTGTTTCTGCAGGCAACCTCAAGTTTTAGGAAAGTGACATCTGTAGTGATTTGACTCTTCACTGGGACTAAGCAGAATACGAAGAAATGTTTTCAGGTACTATCAATAAACTTGCAATTTAATAGCTTCCCTTGAACAAACTTTTCAAAGTGGTTGGCACACTGACCTTTCCCAGGTTTGTAGTTCCTCTACTCCTGTGTCAGGGAGCTGTTTCCTCTGATTTGGGGGCAATGGTCAACTAATGGAAAATTAGTCTACACATGAAGACACCTTAATGCATCCACATCTCACACTGACGTGTTCCCCCATCTGAAGAGTTTACATATTGCTTTTTCTTCCAGTCATCACTTGTTTCATTAAGTAACTGAAAGAAAAGCAAAATTCTCATTGTTGGCAGGACCCACATGTTAAATGTATGTGTGTTTGTCTAACGTCAGCAATGTGTGTTTTTTGCATGTTAGGCAATGCTGCTGTTATGCCAGATACCAACCTCGGTGGTCAACATAGTAATGTCTAATTTTGGTCTTGTGTGGTTGGTTTTTTCGTTTAGTTAATTCGAATGTAGATTCCCACGTGAAACACTGTGTCCTCCATAGCCTTAGCACATGAAGAAGTTGAACTGTATTTTCAAATATAATGCAATAAAAATGTTTAAGAGCAGAATTTTTAGCACCCCTTTTATAGAGCACTCTTGGCATAGGAATCAAAATTATTAGCAGTGCCTTTTTTGCTTGTTTTAAGAGACTCCTCATTTTTGACTGATGGTTACATCTCTAAATAAATGTAATGCTCACTGCTCAGATAGAAAAGCACACATAGCTCTTTAACACTCAAATGACAATCCCTCCACTCATCGTCATCAAAGTCCAGTATCTATCCCGGAACCTATTAAATGAACTACAAAATCTTTGCTGGTTTCAAGTTCTTACAGAAAAAAAAAAAAATGTCAGTGAGGGCATTCTGCTCAATGCCACCGTTCCGATGTTCCTACCTTCCAGAACGTACCTAAAAGGATTTTAAAAGGTTCTTTCCTGTGATCCTACCAATTAATCATAATGACTGATTTAACGACAAAAGAGTCCTATAGGAAGAGAGATATGAGCGTAAAGGACTACTGGTAAGGGAAAAAAGCCCTAGTTTAGGGATATACCATCCATTAACCATGGGAAGTTCCATTTACTATAGTTCAAAAACAAGGATGAGGTTACTTGCAGAACCCATTTGAAGATAGTTATAATTCAAGAGGAAATTCAGACCAAGGGAGGGAGGCACTGGTACCAAAGTTAAGTGGGAATCTAAGAGAGTAGCAACATTTGAGTTCAGACACCAGGTCATTAAGCAAGGGTATCAGAAATGGGCACAGTAGGCAATCAGCTCAGAGCACACCCGCTCACCGGGTACGAACGTCCCCACTGGTTCCTCAAGACCTGCCATGGCAACAGGGCCTGGCAGGAAATATGCAGGAGAGATTAAAGCTGTCCTTTTTAAGCTTTGATGCCTATCCATAGCTTTGTACTACCCAGAATCACCCCGTGCTGCTGGAAAGCATGCAGTCAGCAAGTAAGAAGAGCATTTTTTATAAATTTACCTCTCTATTTCAGCATGCTATAACTGTAAAGAAACATTCTAAATAGAACTTACAGTTAATTCAGAACAAGGGGGCCTAATAGATGCCCATGATATTTTCACATTTATTCATAATGCTGGCTATACCTCTCACTATACCACCTACCCACCCCCAAGTATATCACTAAGAACCATTATCAATATTACCAAGTTACCAAAAATTTAATTTTAAGCTCCAAATGTTTTCAGAGGATGTCAAAGTTTCTGAGGCTGAGTGATCTAAGCTAATGCTTCTCAAACTGTAATATGCATACAAATCTCTTGGAATACCTTGTTAAAATTCTGTAGTTCTTCAGTGGGATCTGAAATTTCACATTTCTACCACATTCTTGGGCGATATCAAAGCTGCTGATCTAAGGACCACACCATTGCGCCCTCATAACTGCCCAACACTCCTGATGCTCCTTCCCATTAGAATTCAGTCTGGAACCCATCCAAATTCTCAAAGCAAGAGTTTTCAGACTGGGGTCCATGGCTCTCTAGCTCCGGCATCGGATGGCCAAGATGCTCGCCCCAGCTCTTCCGCTTACTTCCTGTATAACCCGGCTGCTGAATCTCTCTGTGCCTCCACTTCCTCCTCCTATAGATTTATATAATATAGAATCTGGCTCATCAGGTCATTGTAGGGATTGAGATGGCTCAGGTAACATGCCTCACATAGTGCTTAGCACGGAAACCCGACAGCAAAAATAAGCTGTCTTTACAGGACCCTAAGATGAAACTTCAGGGTAATCTATGAGGACACTGAAATGATTTCTGAAATGTTTTATGTGCTTAAGTTTATTTCCCCTAGAGAGAGTCTGTGTCTTTCACTAGATTCTCAGTGAAATTCATAACCCCAAAAAGTTTAGGAGCCGTTGATTAAGAATGACTGTGGGCCTCAGAGCTGCCCTAGTACCCAGAATATGGGTCTAAGGAAAAGGCACATTTTGGCCTAGCACCACGATAAGCCAAAGCCCAGTGGGCTGGGGAGACAGGCATAGAAGGAGCAGACAGTAGACTAACGTTTTGCTGCTTTATAATTATCGTATATTTTCAGACTATAAGATGCACTGGACCATAAGACGCACCTGGGTTTTAGAGGAGGAAAATAGGAAAAAAAATTTTGAAGCAAAAAATGTGGTAAAATATTTAGTAACATAAATAACATAATATTTCACCAATGTAAATGTAAACAGGCAGGTAAGCTACATTCGGACTATAAGACACACCCCCATTTCCTCCCAAATTTGGGGGGGTAGGGAGTGTGTCTTATAGTCCAATAAATACGGTACTTAGTGTTGCTATCACTATAGTCTTCTTAGGAGGTGTTTAACCATTGGGATTAAGTTATCCCTGGAACTCATGCGCTCCAAGGGCATAAAATAATACAGTGGGAAAACTCTCTCAGGCCACCGATGACCTCACAGAGGTGGCATATTCATTCTTTAAACAGTGCTGCCTGTCTGATCAGCAGGCTCTATCCAACAGACCCCTAGGGGCACAGTTCTGCCACAGCATGACACGGAGCTGTTCGCAGAGGGAGGATACCAAACATGCCCTGACTGCCTGGGAAGACAGAGTCAGCTGTGCACTAGGTAGGCCGAAGAAACAATCTCATTCTTCCTGAAGAACTTAAGCATTTACAAAGGCTAATGACACCATGTTAAAGAGAATAGCAAAGGAAGGTTGGAGAAAATTCAAAACACAGCCATGAACAAATTTATAAACAATGATCAGAACTGAGAGAACAATGTGGGTCAAAGATGAAGAAAAACAATACTTTAAAAACAATACTTTATCAGTATTCTGCCTTACTGTTTAGTTAGCAAAAGAAGCCCAGTTTCAGAAGCAATAGAGAAGAAAATTTTTTAAGTATCTATTATGGGGAAGATATGAAGGCATTGAATAAAGATTCAAAATACTCCTTTTAATGCTAAAACTAGTTTAAAGCAATCTATATGACTACATAGAATATTAAAACCTAACACATAGGAGGAAACTTGATTCTTAAGACTGTGAAGTGATATATGAAGACATATATATGCAAAATAGGAGGCCTTCAACATTAAAATAAAGTATATTTATTGAACGTAGTTATAAATCTTAAGGTGAAAAAGTGGTTTTCACAGATACATACCGACATACCTAAAGTGAACTTGATTTTAAATCACTGAAAAGTCTACAAAATATAACCCTTTCATCAGGATTTCCACAGCCACAGCGTCACTCCCACAGGACACATGTGGATGGCTACCATAAAAATGACTTCTACTTGCAGCTTTAAGACTCTATTTTTTACAAGAATGACTAAGGAATAATTCTAATAGCTGATGCAATTTATGAAATTAAACAATTTTCTGAATCTATAATAAATTTTAAGTCACTATGCACATCATAATTTGAATAGTTAACACTAAATCCCAAGGTTATATTATTTTTGTATGTAAAATAATGCCACTAAAATAAAATTATTTTATAAATGTTGGAAATGGTACATTTTCTTTTTAATCATAAACTATATATCATTTCCCACTTAATTTTATATTTCATCTAGTTATAAAAAACACTTAATGTTCTAAAACTGATAGAAGAAACATGAGGGAAAAGCTTCAGGACATAGGATTTGGCAGTGGTTTCCTGAATGTGACACCAAAAGCATAGACAACAGGCAAAAATAGACATTTTGGGTTATATCAAACTTTAAAATTTCTGTACAGCAAAGGAAATAATTAACAGAATGAAAAGGCAACCTTTGCAGTAGGAAAAAGTAATTGAAATTTATGTGCCTGATATGGGGTTAATATCTAGAATACCTGAGGAACTTCTACAGCTCAACAACAAAGAAACAAATAACAAATATTTAAAAATTGGCAAAGGACTTGAACAGATAATTCTCCAAAGTTCAAGAAACAAGAACTTCTTTGGAAACAAGAAAGCAAGCTTAGAAAGTCTGGTTGAGCAAAATGAGAGCAATAGAATCAGTGAAACATTTAAGGCCAAAGGATTTTAGTAAACCTGATGATTTTCATACATTATTTGCAATGCAATTTATAAGAGACATTAAACTACTTATTATGACAGGGTAGATAAAAGTCAACTGGTACAATTTGTAAATAAGTCTTTAAATGACTAACAGCACAAATGTACAGGCACTAGGATTGTTTATCAAATACTGAATGTAGTATAGTAAAAAATTAAGGATCTCCTTCTGAAACACAGAAAACTGCCTCCTGGGTGCTGGAACCAAATTGTAGTTACGATAGCAATGATTTTACACATTTTAGAACACTAGAAGTTCTGGCCTCACTTTCTCTGAAAAAGTGAAGATTATTATTCTTTTGTTTCTTTTTCATCTTTTCTGCTTCACTCTGAGAACCCAAACTTGCTTGGTATGGCCAGTGTCACCATGAAAAATGCTTAAAGGATTTTCAGTATCAAGGATAGTGAGTAATGTAAAACTAACAATGAATAGAGGACATAACAACTTTGATACTTGCATGAATTGAGAATTAATGGCAGTTTCACAACAAAAAAGAGAAAACCAACAAAACAAGCAGAAAACAATTTATAAAATGTAAATAAGAATGTTCAAGAAAACATTGTGCCAATTTAAAGGTTTGGCAAGGTTTAAGCATATAAATTTTCAACCCTTGAAATAACCACTTCAAGAACAGATGTAAAGCTCCAAAGTTCAAGGTGGTGCTGGAGGGTGCAAGCCCTGCCATGCATGCCTGAGGTGAGCAGTGGAGGGAGAAGATAAAGGAATGGGCTGCAAGAACAGCAGAAAAATACCAAGGAGCTGCCAACGGACTATCAGCAAGCAGTGCCCCCAGTCCGCTGGCAGCACAGGGCTGACCAGACACCTGCCCACGATGCCCAAAGCACACACCAGAAGGAAGCACTGTATCCAAAGATATGCCAGCCTTCAGAAGCAAAGGCCTGTCCCTATGGGCAAAATATAATTGACCTATGCACTTTTCCTTTTTACTGAAACTCCTCTTTGCCTCGTGCTGCCAAATATTCACATCATAAAAGCTGCGTTCCACTTCCTAGAGATAGCTCGTTTCAGTGTTTGTTTGGAGTTTCGACAAATCCCCACCTGCATAATGATAATTTACTACACAACCACCATGCACAAGACCCACGCCCTGTTATTTCTCAGCATTTGACTTCCCTGAGCCCTCCTACACAGCCACTACATTTTCTCCAAAAGACATCTATCAGTCCACAGGAGCAGTGCTTCTTGGTGAACAATTGCTCATGCTGTTTGTGCCTTGCCAATGATGTTTCTTCTGAATAGATGTCATTACAGCTAAGTATATAGCATCTAAAGAGGAATAAAACCTCATTTTTGTAACCAGGGCTCTATTTGCCCTTATGAAATAGCAGTAGAAGAGAATACAACATTCACTGGCTGCCAAGTCTCAAAAGATGGCGTTAAATTGTTCAGCTTTAAGTTTCAGTGGTCTTTCGTTCCACTGAGACAGAGACAATTTGATGAAACAGAGCCAGGATTATGGGGACAGCAACGATTCCAACCCCGAGAAGGCGTGGGCTTCTTGTTGCTTGTTATTTCATTAATCTAAAAGTATTTTGAGATTCAAGTCTATGAAATTCCTTTTTACCCCAAATCAAGGACTTGTTCTCTTTTTCTCCAAACTTTTTAAAAGAAAACACTGATTCCTTGTTAATACACATCAGTCATGGGGGGTAGGGCTGCTTTTGTAATGAGACACGGACCGAGTCTCAGCTGTATCGCTCACTAGTTATGTGACCTGACATGAGTTTCTTTACCTCTCTGAGCCTGTCTGTAAAATGGTGCTGACAAGGCTCACTTCTGTGGCTTGTTGAGGGTATTAATTGAGGTAATAATGGCTACATCCTGGGCACAGAACCGGGCACATCATGTTTTCCAAATTGGAGGTTAAAGGAGGCTACGCAATTTCTGCCTTCTTCCATATGTTCTCAGGAGGAGGAGGAGGGTGGGGAGAGAAAGAAAGAGAAGGAATATCACAGCACAATGCAGTGACATATCGTAGACGTCTAAGATGTGTAGCTATCTTAATATCCTTTCTAATAGAAACACAGACTAGATTAAAAGACCCTTCCTATATAGAGAACAGGCTGATGGTCGCCAAAAGGGAGGGTGTTGAGGGAATGGGTGGAAAAGGTAAAGGGGCTGAGAATCACAGACTTGTGGTTACAAAATAGTCATAGTGATGCAAAGTTCAGCACTGGAAAATATAGTCAATAATATTGTAATAACTGTCATGGTACCACGCAGGTCCTGGAAATCCTGAGGGGAACATTTTGTAAAGTGTGACTGTCTAAGCACTAGGCTGTACACTTGAAACTAATGCAGAATATTGTTGAATGGAAACTGTAGTTGAGAAAGTTAAAAACAGTAAAATGAAAACAATGTAGAAGACCCATCTTACGAAGCAGGGGCAGGCCTCCCACCAAAAAACATCAGAAGTCTGAAGGGCGCCATTTGCGCTTGTGTCTAGACACATCCAGACATGGGAATGAAACCATCACTTACACAGAGTAAAAGGGATTGAAAGATGTCCCTCACCCCCAGTCTCTAAGCTGAGGGCTTAGACCTGCATATCTCACCAGGACGTATTTAGCCTATCCACCTCTCTTCTGTGCATGTTTAGCTGAAAAAAATCACCTATTCATGTGCCAAGGTGTCGATATAGTCTTTAGGTTCATTTCTAATTAGTTTTCTTCATATCAGATCACAGAATGACAGCGTCAGGCAAGCCTCGAGGAGTAAACTACAACCAAGTAGCAAATTCAAAACAAGTCCAAGGTGGGCAACAAATCAGTGAAGCCAGTGTGGACTTCTTGGATGTTAGGCATGTCTGACACAAAAATGAAAAGAAGCATTAATCAGTTAATGAATCTGTCACAGCAGCATCTGGAGGGACGAAGGAGGACAAGACACCAAATGAGTTCAGAAACCAAGGAGACATCATGGACAAACCAGGTCATCGCCTACATGTTCCTGCTTCTCTCCATAAGGTTTAAACTTCCTTTGAATCCTATCATTTAAAAGTGCAGCCCTTTCCAGCTCTAGGAGGCCTGAATGCCTCTAGTGAAACGCCAGCATAAATGAAAATTTAATAACTTTCCACCTGCAGCACCTGTGCAGACAAATTGTACCAAGCTAATGACAAGTCACAGGGCCTCACTGCGTTGCAGATGAAACAGCTGGTCCAGTCAGTGCTCATTTGCTGAATGACTTCTGTAATCCCAGCTTGAGCTGGAAAGGAATCTCTAGAAAGGTAGTTAACGCAGAGCTTCAATGCAAGAAGCATCTGTGATCTAAACAACTTTGTCGCTTAGCCCAAATCAAGGACTTGCCTGCTCTCTGGGCTATGGTAATTGATCAGAAAGCTTGCTACCAGAAAGAGTGACAATGTTAGTCAGTACATCCTGTCTGAGCAAGTCTCTGCTGCCACTAGCTCAGGTCGTCAAACAACATCTGACCCAGAACCAGAGTCATTTACCCAGCACCATCCTTGAAATAAAACGAACATGGGGTTATTCGCGATGAGTTTCAGTCCTGTTCCATTGAGAAGTGCTTCAGCTACCCACTTTTTTATCCATTGAGAATAGATATTTTAGGTCATTGTATATAGAAAGTCCCTAAGTATTCTTATCAAAAAGAAGGATAAAAAAAAAAGTCTTTTCAGAAGCAGAGTAATAAAGTAATAAAAGCCTTATAACAACTCAACTAAATGCAAAGTCCTTTTTACCCCCAAAATTATTTCAGTGGGTGCAGGCATATGTTATAGAGATAGAATATTTTTCAAATAAAATGTTTTCTTTTTTGCATGCATTGCCTGAAATATGTCCTATCTTCTCATGCAACTATTAGTTTGCTATTAAATTATCTAACATATTTTTCGGACTATAAGACACACTGGACCATAAGACACACCTAGGTTTTAGAGGAGGAAAACAGGAAAAAATTTTGAAGCAAAAAATGTGGTAAAATATTTAATAACATAAATAACATAATATTTCACCAATGTAAATGTAAACAGCCAGGTAAGCTACATTCAGACTATAAGACACACCCCCATTTTCCTCCCACATTTGCAGGGTGGGGGGAAGGTGGGTCTTATAATCTGAAAAATATGGTAATTGAACTGTTTCTTGAGATCTGCTCCTTTGTTGATTCATACACACTGACCCTAATCCCACCCTCTTCCCAGGGACTCTCAGTTAAAAGAAAATAAGATGATTGCACAAACACAAAGCATGCGTTCACACACACGCTCCAAAACTAACAAACCACATACTTGGAAATCAATAAAGATAAAAAGAGGCCCCTTTATACTACATGCCCGCCTGATCTCACATTGTCTTATTTCCACTCTTGGCTTTGCCTTCCATTTCCAGATCATTTCTCACCCTTTGGGAAAACCTGAACTTATCTTCTGAATGACCAAACTGAACAGTTTCAGAGAATACTCACTCCTATGTCTTCCTCCACTACACAAACCTTGCATTTCCAACGTGAGCGCCTGGTCTGGACTCCCCCTAGCTCCGCGTGCTAAAGAGCGGAAAAAGTTTTGTTTTTTAAAGTCCCTGAAAAATTGGATGTGAAAGCAACCAAACTGTCAGTCTGGAGTAGAATATTCTAAACTTTACTCTTGGAGGAAAAGGATTTCTTTAAATGATGGTCATTTAAAATTATACTCTCTGGGGAATGTACTTTAGCATCAGTTTAGGGGAAAACCCATGAGACTTTGTTTCCTACACACACTTTACAGTCTACAAACTGATTCAGTTAAGGTTTAATATTCTTCACAACACGATGGCTCCAGAACTGTCAGGCAAGTTGTTACGGATATCTTCATAGCCTCAAACAGTGCCTACCTGTTACTGGTTCTGTCCTCATAGGCTAGTGATTATTCCTGCACATACATTCACACGTTAATGTTTTACAATTACTAAGCCATCAGATATTGGAGAAAGTGATAGGAAATTATATCCCACTGTTACTTTTCAGCAACTAATAGTTCCCACTTGAACATAATGAATTTTATTTCACACCAGATTCAATAACACAGCTCCAGTCTGGTCCGGAACCTCAGTGCTATGCTGTACTTACTGGAAGTGAGTTCATGAGATCCCTGGGCTTCAGCTCAGAGCCCCTCGCTCCACCTCTCAGGTCTGCCTCTGAGTCACCGCATAAACACCCCTAAGCCAGCCGACACCCCTTAACTTGTCATTTTTGTTTTAGTGTGTTTGCTTTTTCTCCACTTGTAAAATGGCCATAATCCAAGTTTTCCAAATCAGGGACCTCATTTCAGGATTTATTTTTGAACTATGTCCCTAGAAGCTCTAAAATCCTGCATAGTTGTCTTTGGTGTTACATACAAAAAAATGTGGTCCAATTTTTTTTTTCTAATGCATATTTTAACACTGTGGGAATATACTAGAAAGCACTAACTCACATGGATTATATGTCAGATTGTAACCCATTTGGGTGAACCCTCTTCCAAAATATTGCCTTGTTAACCCATTCTTGTCTGCAAACTTCAGCTTCCACCAAATCTGTATAGAAATGACCTTCCTTTAAGTGTGTTATTAACTAAAGTTCAGTGCCTGGCTTCCTCTCATTTCTAAAGATGTGTGATCGAGTCCCCACACGCACGTGAAATATTTGGCCAAGGCCTACATTCTAAGCAAGTTTATATTGGGCATATGCAGGCCCTGATCTTATTATGGAGCCTGTGGACAGTGTAGCAAGATGCTAGTGGTACAGGAAGAAACTATTAGAGCCAGGTTACAAGGGCTGGTTAGTGAATGGCAGATTTTGCCATCATATTGGGGAATCATGCTGAATTTTCAGGCTGACAAACTTGGATTACAAAGGGTTAAATGAGACCCCACTCTGGATTTCATGGAACTAGACAGGACTACAGACAGATAAAACTGAGGGGAATAAAGAATCCACGTTCTTTGAACATCTACCAGACTGTTGTCTCTCAGTATAATTTTCTAAGTAAATGTCCTTTCAACTTATCACAGTAAATTGTACCTTCCATACGATTCACGTGATAAGAAAACTCCTTTTCCCCTAACTAGTCACCCAGTGCGACAACAATGCACCTCCCACTCACATGCTATGGAAGATGCAGAGTCCCTTGCCTAGAACATATAGTCAATGGTTCAGTAACAGATTCAGTTCCAACAGGTTTTATGTCTTAATATTATTGAATTACAAATCTTTTAGTGCTTATGTGACATTTTGTGTGCTTCTTGTCTGACTTTGATGTTTAGGATAAAAAAACACAATCAGTAGATATTGTTGGCAACCCCGTTTTGAAGTGGCATTTTGTACCGTACCTCCCTTGAGCTTCTGGATAAATAACTGCAGAGTATCCTAAAGCATACAACAGTCTGTCACCATTTTCAAAAACCTGCCTATTAAATCAGTATTATCATATTTTATACTTTGCAGTTCTACAGAATATTCTGTCTGAAAAAAACAAATCGATTGCTGAGAAAAAAATTGAAACTACTATTTTGAAGAAGCAACCACTGATACTATTTGCAAACCACGCTGGTAGGTAGATCCAAAATATCAAATGTGGAGTCCAAGCTGTATTTTGTCCAAGCTGTGAGTAGGCATCACCAGTAAGAGAGGGAGACTTCTTTCTTCATGCCAGCCGGACACGCAGATGGACTAGCTCTCCCAAACCAAAAAGTGATCAATCCTGAAAATGGAAAAGTAAAGCTGCGGAGACATGACATTTGGTCTGCATTTGCACCAGAAATAAGGCGAACAGGTTTCATGATGATCATGTCATGTTATCACCATATGTTATAAATTTTAGGTGCTTCTGGACTGGCTTTTACATTTATGATGAAGAATTAAAGCAGTTGTTATATGATGAGCTGTGAGTATACATGGGTTCCAGCTATGTTCTTAACCTTCTTATCCCATCCAACCCCTTCCTTTTGCCTCTATCCATTTGCCTCCTAGAAATGGGCTCCAAATTCAAACTACTCCTATAAATTATGTCATTATGATTTCCCAATTAAAGTTGTCATTAAGAATATCCATAAATACCTTTCCTTAAGAGCTTATACTTTGTTTCCATTTTTCTCCTTGCATTCTTCAAATAAGAGAACAAAGTGAGAAGAGTAGAGAGCAGCACTTTTTGTTACTCATTCTTAGTAAGTAAGAAATAAAAGAGAATGAATGACCACTCGCCCTCCCATCAAGTTCTTTTAAATTTGACCAACAGCTATCAAATTAATGTAGTATTCCTATGACACCAATCTCTATTGTGTGCAAACAGCTGAATTCAGCAAGACTTGATTATTGCAAATGACAGTATAATTATTATTAAATCATGAACTCTTTATCTTGGATTATTTTTCCCTTAGCATTTCACATAATTGATGCCTACTCTTAGATGCTTAAAGTGAATACATTTAATTACAAAATCAGTAGGGCCCTTATGCTTTTTGCAACACTTCTACATTATGTAGTTATTTAAGCAATACTGTAGCCAAATAATGTCTGCAGAGAAATATGAGTTAAACATAAAGAAAATTTTAGTTTTTCTATTATTTAATATCATTTGATAAAAGGCAACTTGACAACTTTTTTCCTCAAGAAAATGATTTCAAATGGATTCTCCCAGAATCAAACCCAGTGATAAACATTCCAGTTCGAATAGTTAATTTGAGAAATGGAAGAAATCCCAATTGGCAAGTAAAAAAGCGGGATCAGGAAGATAAGGCAGCAATAAAGGGCATGCCATTAGCTGGGGAATGGTGTGGGCAACCGGAGCTAATTCTAGTTCCTCGAGGAACTGAAACACAATTATCCTCTCGGAAGAGCAACGGGCAGGGGTATTGTATGCTTTAAAGTCATCATTCTGCTGCCGGGGAGCCATTCATTCCCCCCACTTGCTCCCTGCCGTCTGCACAGGCAGAGAAGACTTGTACAGCTTCAGAAGAAAACCTGGGGCTGGAAAATGGCAGATACCTGCAGCTGGAAGCCTGCTAAGTGCACAAGAAGGTAGCGTCCTAGGGATGTGGGCGGGGCACTGAGTGAGTTGCCAATAGAAGACCAGTGGGTTAAGCAAATTCAGTGTTCACAAGTCATCTTAGCCTGAGTATAGATAATAAGAAATTTCTCTCATCAAAAGCCTGAGATGCCCTATCCTCTCTCATTTGAAAAATAATTACTAATTACCACTAACTAAACACTTCCTGTCTGCCAAGTACCGCAGTGAGTGCCCAGCATCCACGACCTTATTCATGTTCACAGCAATTCTATTATCATCATCACCAATTTACAGATGAGGAAGTTGAGCTCTGACGGATTAAGACACCAACCCAGGTCTCCCAGATTCCAAAATATATGGTCGTTCCGTGTCCCATTGCTTTTGAAGGACCTTAGATTAACAGATATATTTTCATATACTCATATACATGAGTATGTAATCACCTCTAGGAAGTCTCTCTATAGAACATCACAGTGCACCACTTTCAGAAAAAGACCTTTGTCCTCATACTTTTGAAATTCCAGCCTGTGAACCAAAAATGGAGAGTCCCTACCTGGGAGGCCCTTCCCCCTGCTGTTCCTGCCCTGGGGCCTTAGGAGATGCTCTTATTTAGCACTTTGCGCCTGCCCCCTAGTGGTGAGTGCTGGCAAACCAGCCCTGCTCTGTTCCCTTTCCTGTGACTTCCCTTTGCACAGCCGGCTCCTGGGTGGGGAAGTTTCTTCCTCGCAGCCGCCTTCCCGTTTGACTTTCCCTCTTCACATTCTCCATTCCACCAAGTGGCAGGTTCATTCTAAAACTTCTAGTTAGAACTTTAACATAGATTTTCAACGAACATCTGAGTATTACAACTTCAAAGTGCTAAAGTATAACCATTTTCTATAATAAACAAATTCAAATCTATTTCGATCTATTTGGGGGCAAAAGAATATTTCACACCAATTTGTATCCTGATTCTCCAAATCATTCTGAAAACCTTCAAACTTTAAGTCCCCTAATGGTATCATTGCCCATTTTCAATCATTTGTATCAAAGAAAGGGACTATCATGGAGGGAAAGACTTCTTCGTTATTTTTCCAGCTTAATTTCTAGACAAAAGCTTTGAAGTGATCAACAGACAGAAGAAACCATGAGTCCAAATAAGCCACAAACTAGGAAGACAGTCCAAAAATTAGCAATGAAGGTTAAATCCCAGTACCACAAATTCTGTGGAGAATACTGATATTTCATTGTAGTGACATTTCATAGTAATTGGTAGTTTGTTAGAAATGACATTTCCAGGATCAAAAGGCATAACGATGAAACACAGAAATGGAAAGCAACAGGGCGCTAAAAACAGTAGCTGTTTGGAACTTATAAATGGTACCAAGTGACTAATAAAGAAGATAAGCAGTGTTATCACTGCTTGGGGAGCTTTATACTTTCAAACTACAAAGTGTTGGGCAGGAGGAGGTGTCTGCCATGATTAGGCTTCCTTCTTGCACATAATGGTTCATCCAAAGGCTGACATAGATACATGCACACATATTGAGACAAAGAAACTTTCCACAGCGAATGTGCTGGAAAGAACCACAGGGCTTTCACCAGTATTACTAGTGAGGCTTCCTTCACATTCTGGAACTAGATTCACAGCAGTAGTTTACCTTCCTCAAATACATAATATTGTAACAATTACATTTGGCGCCAAGTGGATACTTGAAACATTGGTGGGATGCACCACCTTATAAAGTATATGATTGCCTAACACTTGAAACTGTGTACTTGAAACTAGTACAGAATAATATTGAATGTAAACTGTAATTGAAAAATAAAAAATAAGGTAAAACTAAAGAGGCTTCAAGAGTAGCTCCCTTCTCTGAGCCAGACCTAAGTTGTCTTCTTTTAAAACAAACAAGAGGGTAAATATTTTAGGATACTAAGAGACAGACCAGTCTATGCATAAACATGTACTGAACTTAATTCACATAGACACACTGAATTCATCTTTCTGATTTTCAGATTACTTAAATGTCTGAGAGTAGATGAATCTCACTCTGTACACACACACACCCCCATATACTTTGGTGAAAGAGGGGGTCTTGGAAAAATAAGGTATTCAGAAACAAGTTTTAAGGAGAGAGAGATGTTCTACTTTTTTAATAACTTCTTTGGAAGCAAAAATGGTTTTCTGTGGCAAGGTCCAGTCATAACTCTATCACCTCACTTGAAGCCCAAAAGACAGGGCCCTCCCTGTCCGAGGGGAACAGCACTGCACTCTGAGCTGGCACAGGTGTGGACCAGAGAGATTTCTTTACAGAAGTTTACAAGTAGCGCATGTTCCCCATCTCTTACAAGTCATCTCCTCAGGTGGTGCAACTCAATGAATCACCATGGTTGTTCATTTAACCTTTTCCTCATGAGAAAGAAGGAAGCTATTAATTGTATAGGAGGTTTCCATAAAAGGGAATTTGACCACAGTTCTCTAGAATACCCTTTCATTCTTGTGGGCTTGGGGGTCAGGAAGCGGAGAAGGCACGGAGGACCAGGAGTTATGAAGCTGTGCTTTAGAACGGCCGGTAGCTATTGTGCACTTCTAGCACCCTGCCCAGAATTCCTCAAATCATGTTTCTTTTTTATTTCTATCAGCTGTTATTTCCATGCAGCTGGTGCATGTGCCAGACCCCTTTTCTATAGTGATGACCCTTTTAGGTTCCAAGGCAATTTAAAATAATGCAAAGAAAGGTCTATCTTGCAGAATCTTAGGAGATTTCACTGATCTCATGTTGCTCTTAATGGAACTGCGGCATAGCATCCTCTGCCGTGCCCTCACATAAAAAAAATTAAAAAAGAAAGAGAAAGAAAAATACTCACTGCCCCACTTGGTTCAGTGCCCCCATGTGGTCCCACGTGTGACCCTGGTCCGCACACAGGTTTTGAGCTCACTGCCTGTATCGATGCCCAGCGATATCCACCTCATACACTTACACACCTACATGACTTTTTTCCCCTTTTTATTTTTATCCTCACCTGTGGACATTTTTTCACTGCTTTTAGAGAGAGGGAGGAAGGGAGATAGGGAGAGAAAGAAACATCAGTGAGAGAGAGAAACATCAATTGGTTGCCTCCCATACATGCCCGGACTGGGGATCATATGTGCCCAGACCAGAAAATGAACCAGCAACCTTTCTGTTACGGGACTATGCTCCAACTTCCTTAGCCACATGGGCCAGGGCTACCTACGTGATTTTTCTAAACACACATCTGATTAATACCTTCAGTGAATCTCCACTGAAAAGAACAAAGTTTGACCGTGCTGACACAGCCTACAGAGCCCTGCCTGCCTTCCCAGCCGCAGCTGCTGTCACTCGCAGCCCTTGGATTTCGCGCCCCAGCCACGCTGCAGGACGCACAACATGCTCTCCAGCTTAAGGGTTCCATACGGACTGGTCCCTCAGCCCTGAACTTTCTCCTTCCCTCTTTCTTTACCTCGGAAGGTCCTGGGAAAGTTCTACCCACCCTGCAGATCTCCAGTATCACCCTCTTTAAAAAGACCCCTTGGGTCTCTCATCCCCTACTGGGTTTAACTAATTGACCCACCCACGAAGACCTCACTTCCTCTAGCAAATGTCTTTTCCTATCTCATAATTGTCTACTTACTTATCAGGCTCTCTGACTGAACTATGAACACCTTAAAGACTGCGAACTTTTTTTCACTATTGTATCTCAAAGCCTAACATAGTACCTGACACATGTAACTCAATAAATGCCTACTGGATGGATAGATGGATGAGTAGCTGGCCAGTTGCATGAGGCCAATCCCTATTCCATCCCTCACTCTCTTACCTGCAACCCAAATTATAACCCGTTCTGGTGATACTGCCTGGTCCTATAGCATTTGTGAAATTTCAGCAACATCCTTCCCATCTTAGATGCCTGCACTTCAGATCATTTGTTTTCTTTGACCCCAGTAATGCCAGTGTTACCTAAACATGGCCAGTCTTCTCCGACCACATGCAACACCCTCTGGGCCAGGTGCAGCAGCTTCCTTTCGCAGTGCTATGAGAGGCATCAGAATGGACAAAATCACTTTGCCTACTTCAGGGAGCAGCATCAAGTCTTGGGTCCTGGGCAATCCATTGTCAGAAATTCACAGCATTTCCATAGCCTCAGCCCTGCTCTCTCTCTTGAAGTGAAGGTCCAAAAAGCACTCAGAGAATTTTCTGGATCTCCATAGTTGTAAACAAGCTCCATCTTTGAAACACAATCTGGATAAAGTCAAATATAAAAGTCAGCGCAGAAGATAAAGTCAAGGTCTCCTCCATGACTTCTCCTCTGGAAACTATGTCTCCACAAGCCATAAAAAGTCAACTTAAACTCAGGCCTTTACCTGGTCCCCAGAAATATCCAACCTTGGGTCTGTCTTTCTAAGACCAGATCTTCATTCTGTGGACCACTAGAGCCTGGTCACACATCCAGAAGTTTGAGGGGAGACCCAAAAAAACCCAGAATTTATTATAAAAATTTGTATATTTATTCTTACATGTTTAAACTTTAGTCACCTTCAAAATACACTCTATTTGATGCAACACACCTATTGAGATGATTTTTCCATTGCTCAAAACAGTTTTTGAACTCATCGATTTTGATGACTTTTAGCGCCTCTGCCATTTTTTGTTTCACTTTTCCACATCAACAAAACGTTTTCCTTTAAGGACTTTTCTCATCCAGAGAAACAAACAAAAAAAGAGTTGTTTGGGGAAGGATCAGGTGAATAGGGAGGATGTGGCATGGGGGTCATGCCATTTTGGGTCAAAAACTGCTGAACACAACACAGTGTGGGCAGGTGCACTTGTAAATCATCGTGCATCATGAAATGGGCAAATACACTGAAAGAGTCTTCCAAAAAAAATCACAGAAGCCAAACACAGCCTCTCACAACAACACCAGCTGGCACACTGATACCAACAGGTTCCTAGAACACTAACCTAGTAGAGGAAACCTATACCACCAGGGGTTGCCCCCCAGAAGGTAATTCTGTTTTGGGGGCATCCCTCTTCATTTAACAAAACTATCTCTATTATGGCATCTGGAATCTTTGCCCCTGCAATCACATTGCCCTGTTAAATCTCCCAAGACAGCAAAACTTACTCGTAAAGGGTAAAGGCTATGTTAACCCCAAGTTTCACAAACCTCCTCATCTCTCGTCAGTCACAAGACGCTAATTCCAGGAAGATTTCACTTTGAATTGGAAACACGGATGTGAGAATGCGGCTGGCTTTGGGCTCCCCCACTGAGTATGGGCTTCCAGACTTACTAGCGGGACATTAAGGAGGCGCACCCTCAAGACTTGGCATGGTTTCCGAGCTGCCATCTGCAAAGGGTGCCACACTCTACCTCAGTGTCCTCAGGCACCTAACACGTGACTGTCCAGGAGCCAGGGTGCTCCATCCCTTCGCGGCCCCCACCAGGGCTCATCAGTCAGGCTGTGAGATTTGGTCAGTGAAATAAAAATAGAGGGCACCCAGTTAAACTTGAATTTCATATAAACAAAAATAAGTATTTTAGTATAAGTAAATTCTATGCAATACTTGGGGTATACTTTTATTAAATATGTATTTGCTGTTTTTCTGACATTCAAATTTAACTAAACCTTCACTATTTCACTGGTCAACCCGACTCATCAGAAAGGTGGAGACTCATCAAGATCCCAAAGATGCCCCAGAGCATCCTTGACTTCTATTTATACACTCTGAATACTGAGTGTGAAATTTTCCTTCCAATTAACTAGCTATAATGAAGGGTATCCTCAATTTTAGGGCTATTTCTACTTGTCATTGTCACCATCTTTATTTTGAAGAGATATGCATTTTTTCAACCTTAATAAGTCATCAAAAAGTATTTTAAAGTTTATTAGACAAAGGAAGGACAACATGATCCTGAAAAATAAAGAGAACTCCCTGGTGTTCAGTAAAAAAAAAAAAAAAAAAAAAGTTTTAGGACGATTGAAAAAGTCAAATTTAATAAGCAAATCTCTCCAAGGATATTTTCATAGCTTGATATCCTCCCACACTCTGAAAATATTATTGCATCAAGAATGTAGAACTGCTAACCACATTTAAGGCTTCTTTATGATTCTATCAAATTGGGAAGTGCTTCTGTACTAAGAAGTGAGCTGAGCCACTGCTCCAGGGACCTTGGCAGTGTGTGGAGCTCTTTCAAAGGCCTCAGACATAAAAAGCAAGTTTTTCTGTGGGTATTCACCTTGGCCCCAATAATTCCATGTTCCCAGTAGTTGTCAACTTTAAGTACTTTCTACATATTTTCATTTTCCTGTTATATTGGACTATATCCTAGACTTGATATTATATAAATTATATTCAAGGAGCTATTTTTAAAAGTTAATAGGAAATCTTGAATCTTATTATAGCCCTTGGCTTACCTTCATGTGGCTACATGTTTTTAAAAATAATAGTTTAGTTAGCCTGTCTAGCAACCCCTTGCCTGTTTTAGAGACGTAAAACTGTATCGTGATATTTAAACATTTTAGCAGAAAATCATCAGGTGTCCTAGACGGAGGTAACAGAGCAAAGTGAGGAGAAGCATGGACTTTGACTCGCTCCAACATGGCAGGCAGGTCCCTTGGCCTCTGGGTATTATCTGTGCTTTATATGCACTTACCTGTCTCATGGGGTTTATAGTCTCACCTATTACTTGGGTGTGTTGTGAAAATTATACATGATAATTATATATAAAGCCATTCAAAGAGTGCCTGATACCGAATAAGCACTCAGCAGGCATTTACCACTAGATACTGGAAATGTTTCTCCATGACAAGGGTTGCTTCATGAGGGTGACTCAGTGATAAACGTGAATCCTAGGATCACAGGATGTTGGAGGTGACCTGTGTGGGGAAAAAAAAAAAAAAGAGTATGTATGTGAATGGAAAAAATGTCTGAAAGTTTACATACCAAATGTTTGATTATATTAACAGAGGATTGGAATAAATTGGGGAAGGAGTAAAGAAAAAAATTGGTAAACAATTTCTTTATCATTTGAGTTTTAACACTGAAAAATCTAATATACTGCTCGTATAATTTTTAAAAATATGGCAGGACAAATGGTTTGAAGTTTTCCTGATAGGTCTGCATTTTATTCTGGAATGACTGGTATCTCCGCCCACCTTCAGAGCTCCACCACTGAGTCAGCAGGCCACCCTGGCGGGGAGAGAGGCTAGAACAGAGATGAAGTGAAAGAGAAGGCGGCTGTGGAATGGGAACAACTCACAAGGACCACAGACTGCGGGGGAGACGATGAGGGAGAATGAGGCAGACATCCTACCTTGCGGTGAAAGGATTC
Source organism: Micronycteris hirsuta (assembly GCA_004026765.1). Lineage (NCBI taxonomy): Eukaryota > Metazoa > Chordata > Mammalia > Chiroptera > Phyllostomidae > Micronycteris > Micronycteris hirsuta. Next base: position 19,384 of record PVJI01011468.1, on the reverse strand, counting down.
TCTCTGAGGGAGGTTGGCAGTGGCTGGCCCAGAGAGTCTACTAGAAGGGAACTCACACACAAGTGCAGAGCAAGCACCCTGAGCTTTCTCTCTTTGCCTCCACGCACATGTGTGTCTCCACCAGCCAGCACTTCGCCATGACTCCCCAGCAAGAGAGGGACCCAGGGGGCCCATCCAACTTATTCTATGTCCCCTTTGCCAGGACATTCACAAACCTCTGAGTTGTAAGATGGCTCCGACACCTACAAGCTGATGTGGGGGATCATGGGTAGCCCTTGTACCTGCACTTGGTGGGAACAAACAGAACCAGCTCAGAACTCTCCTGGGCCAGAGGTTTTCTGCACACAGAATAATCCAATAGGTGTGCTTTCTTTGACTAGGTTCATCTTATTGACCTCAGAATTTCTTAGTACCTGATATGACTACTGTGTACAGTAACCTCAGGCATGAAGAAATTCCTTATTCTCTCTTATATACTCCAGGATAGTGTGATCTGGTCCCAGCTGAACTCAAGTCTGCAGAACAACTAAGTTCCTAGAAGGTTCCAGGAGTTGTGCCCACAATCACTTAGACCAGACAAGGCCCATCCTATGATATGATAATGGCATTAGCCTCATAGAGTAATTCTTTGAACTAATTAAAGAGTGCATATAAATACTTAGAAGCCTGCTTGGCTTATGATGCTTTTCCAGCAATTGTTAGCTAATTTGATTATCATATTTCCCCTTCTTATTAGAGAGGATTAAAGATTAAATTCTCATGACCCCTCAAAAAAGGTAAACTGATTTTTCTATTGATAATGATTTTTACTCTGGGTTTAAGGAGGCAACAGAATCTACTGTGCAAAAACAAAGGGCCTTAAAGTCTTGAGAAAAAAAAGTAGAATGCCTCGAAGAGGGAAGAAGTTGGCCAAAAACTAGGAAAAATATTACCCAGGAATGATGACAAGAAAGAGTTCTGAGCACACAGAACAGCAGGGTGTTCAGGTCAGATTCTGGCAGCACTGTGATTAAACCAGGAAATCTCAAAGTGGAATGTCAACCGAGAAACCTGCAGTGCGAACCCCAAGCCCCTGGACTTACAGGTTGCTCCAAAACGCATGGCAGAAACGGCTAGAATCTGTCAGGCCTGAGGCAACCCTTGTAGACGACAGTGGGTGACTCGGCTGAACTTGTCTGGCTATGTAACCAAGCTCATAGTGCCCTTCCGTTTTACACTCACCTCCAACATACCACAACCTTAAACACACACACACAACACACCTGGGTGCAGATTCAAAACCGGGAATCTTTATGGTGTGCGCGGACACTCGTCATAGTCTGAGAAATGGAACCATTGCTGAAAAGTATTTGATGTGGGATTTTCTTCCAATTTGGGGTTTTTTTGGTTTTGTTTTTAAGATTTTATTTATTTATTTTTCAGAGAGAGGGGAAGGGAGGGAGACAGAGAGGGAGAGAAACAGCAATGTATGGTTGCCTCTCACATGGTCCTCACCAGGGACCTGGCCCGCAACCCAGGCATGTGCCCTGGCTGGGAATCGAACCAGGACCCTCTGGTTCCCAGCCCGCGCTCAATCCACTGAACTACACCAGCCAGGGCTGTTTTGGTTTTGTATTTAAGTGGATTTTAAGACACATTTACTCCCCATCTTTTACCTAAATGATCTTACTTGTGTGTGAATCCAAAGCTCAGGTCAGGCAGCTGTGCAAGGACTCTGATTAGCTGGGAGGCATTTGGGGATGGGCTTTGTCCTTAGAAGGGTGTGAAACTCAGCTGCAGGTTTTCATGTGCCTGCTTTTGTGGGCTGCCAGACAGGAAAGCTTCCATAATTGCAAGAACACCTGTGAGCTTATTCCTTTTCAATAAATATTCTCTAAATTGTGAGGAATAACCTCAAAGTGTTTGTGAGGAATAACCTCAAAGTGCTTGTGAGATTAAAAATTACTGAAAGGGGGGGAGTTAGAAAGATTATTGATGTGTGAAGACTGCGGCATAAAGTGAATCGAATGTATCAGAAGGTGCTGAGAATGTGGTGAGAAGCATGGCTGTATAATTACAAACGCACTGCAATGGCTATCAAGGCGCACGGGGGAGGGACAGCAGGTGCTCCTGAGATGACAGCGGCAGGTAGAAAGTGGTTTCGGGGAAGGTCAGACTTGCCAAGTGTGTATCGGAGGAGGATAAGTGTGAGCAAATGATGAGATCATGGGGTGCACGGTTCCTTCATTGAGTGAACCCAGCACCTGGGCCACCTTTATAAACAAGCAGGACTTCAGGAAGTGCTTGAGGCACAAGAGCTGGATTTTATTTACCAAGACTTGGAAAAACACCCTCCACTTATAATGTCTCTTCAAATATCATCTTTCCTTCCTGAGCTTAGTTCGGCCACCGTTGTCACCCTGCAGCTGCGGACTAATACCACACAGCAGGACTGGTCACTAGTGTCCCTGGCCCCCTAGTTATTGTGCTTCACATCTGTGCAGTACCAAAGACTATAATCAAATAATGGGAAATAAGAGTGTGTGAACAGGCAGAGATATTGAAAGATCCGCAGTGTTCTGTGACAATGTGGCCTGAGTTGGTTATGTGTCCTGCATCACCTTAGTTATGAACATTCTTCAAGGACAAGTTCTCAGAAAGCAGAGCCGGCCTATCTAATTTCTCTGCACCCTCACAATCCACTTTGTGACCTCGATAACAGGTTTGGCCCCCAGCATCTCTCTCTGGGTCTACTCACAGCTCTTGGATTCTCCTTTGCCCCACATTTCTCTTGGAGTGCCCAGGGTGAAAGCAGGGAGGCTCAGGCCAGCCCAGTCTCCCCCGGATGCCCAGCATTAACCTCCTACCTTCTGAGAAGCTCCTCAGATCTTCCCATTTGGAGGACTTTCATTTCATCTGTGCTTCAAATTGGTGGGCGGAGGTGACCTACTGGCAAGTGGCTACAGACAAGCAGCAACCATCAGGCAGCGTGGCCCTCCTTGACTGTCAGGTGAAGTCTTCAGGGTGTTCTAGGAAATACTGTTCATTCTAGAAAAGGGATGACAAAAATCTAACTGTCCAATAATGCTAAAATGAAAATCAAGTGGTGCTGTATGCATACGATAAAATAATATCAAAGAGTTAAAAATGAAAGACCTAGATCTATATGAATTGACACAGGTAAATCTTGAAACACAATATCAACTGAAAGAAAATCAATGCAACATTTCTTAGAGCAATATTTTTTCTGATATATTGCCTTAGACAAGGGAAACAAAAGAAAAAAATAGGACTACATCAAACTAAAAAGGTTTTGCACAGCAAAGAAAATCATAAAAAAGTAAAAAAAGAAGTTGAAAGATATTAGATTATATTTTAAACATGCAATAAAATCCATGTATTAAAAAAAAAAAGATGTTGGCTATTTTTTTCCCCATCTTGCAAGATGGCAGGTGAAAAAACTGAGAAGCAGGACAGTAAGGAGAAGAAACCTGAGGCTAAGAAGGCCAATGCTGGTGGCAGCGTTAAGAAGGGTAACCTCAAGCCGAGACACCTAAGAAAGAGAAGCCCCAAGGCAGCCAAAACCCTGTCATGGTCAGAGGAATTGGCAGGCATTCCTAGTCAGCTCTGTATTCCCAAAAGACCATGTGCCATGAGGAAGTATTCAGTAGCTAAATCCAGGATTGAAAAAAGAAAAAGGAGGAAGTTCTTGCTACTGTCACGAAACCAGCTGGTAGTGACAAGAATGGTGGTGCCTGAGTGGTTACACTTCGCAAAATGCCTAGACACTATCCTACTGAAGACGTGCCTCAAAAACTGTTGAGCATGGCAGGAAACCCTCAGTCAGCACGTGAGAAAACTGCGGGCCAGCATCACTCCCGGGGCCATTCTGCTCATCCTCACGGGCGCCACAGATGCAAGAGGGTGGTTTTCCTGAAGCAGCTGAGCAGTGACTTGCTACTTGTGACTGGACCTCTGTCCTTCAATCGAGGTCCTCTGCGTAGAACACAATGGAAATTTGTCATCGCCACCTCCACCAAAATTGACGTCAGTGGTGTGTAAATCCCCAAACATCTCACAGATGCTTACTTCAAGAAGAAGCTGCGCTAGCCCAGACACCAGGAGGGGTGGACCTTTGACACAGAGAAGAGAAAGACGAGATTCCAGAGCAGCGCAAGGTTGATCAGAAAGTTGTGGGCTTGCAAATTCTACCAAAAATCAAAGCTGTTCCTCTGGTCTGTGTTTGCTCTCACAAATGAGCTTTATCCTCACAAAAAGGAAGTTCTAAATTTTATATGAAAACCTTAATTAAATAACTGAATCTGTTAAAAAAAGATGTTAGATTATGATAAGTTATGTAAATATTTAAATCAATTTTGCATGTTGCTTATTGATACATATATGTGTATATATAAATATATATGCAAGAAAATAATTAAACATAGACTGAATGATTGGAAATCTTTGACGTTGGTTATGTCTGGGGAGGGTGAAAATAAAAAAAGGTATAGAAAAGGTTAATAGGTGTTTTTAAAGTATCATAAAATACATTATAAATGAACTAAATTTATCCAGAGAATATACTACTTACATTTAATATCATTATTTGTCTGGAAACCCCAGGAAATCTACACATAAACTAATACAAACTAATAACATAGTTCAAGAAGGCAGATAGATACAAGATCGATAAGTTTTAAAAATCAATCAAGTTCCTCTACACTAGCAATAATTAGAAAATGTAAGAGAAAATAAGAAAAAATAATATATTACTTAAAATTAAAAGGTCTCTAAAAATGTTTTTTTATTTTTTCTTTTTCTTTTTTAATTATATTTCATTGATTATGCTATTACATTTGTCCTGATTTTTCCTCCTTTTCCCCTCCACCCAGCACCCCCTACTCATTCAAGCAATCCCCCAACCATTGTTGATGTCCATGAGTCATGCGCATAAGTTCTTTGGTGACTCCATGTCCTATACTGTACTTTACGTCCCCATGGCTATTCAATAACTACCTATTTGTACTTCTTAATCCCCTCATTTCTTCACCCATTCCCCCATACCCCTCTCCTATATGGTGACCATCTGTATCCATGTTTCTGTCTCTTTTTTTCTTGTTTGCTTCTCTGTGTTTTACACTCAATTGTTGATAGGTTTGTATTTATTGCCATTTTATTGTTCATAGTTTTGATCTGCTTTTTCTTAAATAAGTAAGTCCCTTTAATATTCCATATAATAATGGTTTGGTGATGGTGAACTCCTCTAGTTTTTTCTTGTCTGGGAAGCTCTTTATCTTTCCTTTGATTCTAAATTATAGCTTTGCTGGGTAGAGCAATCTTGGCTGTAGGTCACAGCTTTTCATGACTTTGAATATTTCTTGCCAATCCCTTCTATCCTACAAAGTTTTGAGAAACCAGCTGACAGTCTTATGGAAACTCCCCTGTAGGTAACGAATTTCTTTTCTCTTGCTGCTTTTGAGATTCTCTCTTTATCTTTAACCTTTGGCATTTTAATTATGATATGTCCTGGAGTGGACTCCTTTGCATTCATCTTGTTTGGGACTCTCTGTGCTTCCTGGACTTGCATGTCTATTTCCTTCACCCAATTAAGGAAGTTTTCTGCCATTATTCTTTCAAATACATTTCCAATTTTTTGTTGTTTCTCTTTTCCTTCTGGCACACTATGATGTGAATGCTGGACCTCTTGAAGTTTTCCCAGAGGCTGCTTATACTATCCTCATATTTTTGGATACTTTTTTCTTCTTGTTGTTCTGATTGATTGTTTTGTGGTTCCTTATGTTCCATATCATTGATTTCATTCTCAGCTTCATCCACTATGCTGTTGTTTCCCTCTAAATTGTTATTTCAATTAGTGTATCCTTCATTTCTGACTGGATCTTATTTTATGCTGTTGAGGTCTTCACTAAGTTCCTCGAGTATCCTTATAACCACTGTTTTTAACTCTGCATCTGATAGATTGCTTATCTCCATTGTGTTTAGCTCTTTTCCTGGAGTTTTGATGTGTTCTTTCATTTGGGCCATGTTTCTTTGTCTCCTTGTTTTGGCAGCCTCCCTGTGTTTGATTCTACATATCAGGTAGGGCTGCTTTGACAATATGTCTTGGTAGTATGGCCTCATGTAGTAGGTGTCCCGTATGGTCCAGTGGCACAGCCTCCCCTATCACCCAAGTTGGCTACTCAAGGTGCGCCTTTTGTGTGGGCTGAGTACACCCTCCTCTTTTAGTTGAGCCCTGGTTGCTGTTAGCAAGTCAATGGGAGGGTTTTACCCAGGCCAGTCAGCTTCAAAGTCTGGCTGTGACCACTGACCACCAACCTCCACCCTCTGTGGAGGATCAGCTGTGCAGGGGCAGGGTGGTGGTTGTGCGACGTGGTCTATAACTATCCACTGGATACGCTGGCCCTGCTGTTTGCTGGGTGGTGCAGGCCAAGTTCTGGCCCCATCTTTGTTTTTCCCAGGCCACCCTTCCTGAGATATAAAGAAACCTGAGATGAATGCTACTTATACTGAGCTTGGAGATTCCCAAGCGAAGCTAAGCTGTGAATCTAGGCTGGCTGCTGCTAGTGCCAGGCCTGGGGTTCACAAGGCCAGCTGTTGCTTGTTTGAGAGGATTTAGGAAGTTGTGAAGCATGAGCCAAGACCAGCCATTCATATGGATGGAAAAGCAGCTTGGGTGGGCCCACAAGCTGGGTGGGGTGGAGTCTCTGGATATCTCCAAGGCGGGTCAAACAATGTTAGCCAAGTTGATAGAGTGTCAGATATGGCACCCGCTTGCTGGCTCAGGCTGGATGGATGTGGTTTCTTTAAATCCATAGTTGTCAGATTTCCATTCAACTCAATTTCTGATAGTTTTGAGGAATATAAAATATTCTATATTTTAGATGTAATTTTGATGTGGTTGAGCGAAGAGGCAAGCTGTATCTACCTATACCGCCACCTTGACCAGAAGTAAAACAGGTTGGTTTTAGAATAGATATGATATAATTTATGAATCAAAAATCTCTATAAAGCTAGATATCATATATAAAACACCTATGTATTTAAATGCATGGACCAAAGGTCTTGAAATCAAATAGCTAATAATAAAAATCTCTGCAAAAGGAAATAGACTTGGGAGTGAGGTTGGAGTATTATGAAAAGGGATTTTTGTTTTACTTTAATATCATATGAGGTCTTTATGAAGGGAATATTTCTATATTACTCCTAACTTTTAAATATCTATAACTGGATAATACTGTGAAAAATTAACTAGAATACTTTTTATTATTTCTTTTTGTTCCTAGATTTTTCCCCCATCTTGTCAGCTAAGTACTCTGAGTTCATTACATTAGGCAGTTAAAAACTGAGCACAATTAAGGGAGAGACAAGAAAAATTCTTGGCTTTGGAATGTTAAAAGCAAAAGCCACAGTAGAACAGTAGAGATTTCTGTGAACAAATGATAAATGTGTTCCCTGCACTGGGAGGTAAGGAAGAGAAGAAGGGAAGTATTGAGGAAGAGAAATCAGTGTGACCAGGGACAAGGAGAATGTGCTTTAGGGATGTTATGCCCAGGATCAGAATCAGTACCTTGAGACTGTCGAGCCTGCACTGGAGCAGACTCCAGCCTCCCCTCCCAAACGCAGACATTGGGAAACTCAGAGAGTGAGTGAGTGAGTATAAGTCAGGGGCCACACCTGGCTGCTCCTCCCAGATAGCCCGTGTGGCCAGGGCTGTAGCCCATCCTTACTGGTGAGAAATCCCCATCCATTTTCATTTTCTGTTCCAGTTCATCTAAGCTGATTTCAGGGAAGGGAGTTCAGTTACATCTACTTTACTAGAATCCTTCAAACTGCTCTGAAATACCATATTCTGAGCAGAAAGTCAAAGTCTTATTCAAAATTTGTTTTGTCGGTGGCCCTACCAAGAGGATCTCGTGTGACAGATGTGTGCAGTCATCTTAGAAAAACATTCAAGCTGCAGGCCTCAGTTCTCCACCTCTTGGTCAGTGCAGTCCTTGTGAGATAATATGAGCTTGCTGCAACACATTGAGTCCTACCTACAGAGCCTCATGTTATGCCCCTCCATGCTTTACAGGGAAGTCTCAATCCCAGCAGGAGCAGCAGTAAGAACCTTCATTTTATAACCAATATCCTACCAATGTACGTGGAATAAACCCAAGGTGTTTGAAGCAGTCCGTGGAAGAGAGAACTCAAACATTCCAAGGAAAGGAAAGGAAATGATGTAGACCTAGGAAAAGAGAAAGAGATAATTCCTCATAGACTCAGCAGCAGATGAAAAGGAACAAAGGTGAAGATTACAGAGTATACAGAGATGGTCAGAGAATGAGCTGGCATAAGCCTCAAATGCTACACTCTTTGGAATGACAGTTAAAGGAAGCACTAGGCATCTTGTAGCAAGAGATGTGCATATAGCCCTGATCAGCTTGGATTAATGGGTTGGGCATCGTCTCGCAAAGCAAAAGGTCACTGGTTCGATTCCCAGTCAGGGCACAAGGCCGGGTTGTGGGCCAGGTCCCCAGTTGGGGGCATGCAAGAGGCAAACGATTAATGTTTCTCTCCCTCTTTCTCCTTCCCTCCTCCTTTCTCTGAAAGTAAGTAAATAAAATCTTTAAAAAAGAGAGAGAGATGTGCATATACTGATGATATCCCTGATGGAGAGACTGGAAAGCATGAAACCAGTTAGGAAGCTGGTTTATTATTATTGCCAAAATAATAATGACAACACCAGATCACTGAAACCATTCTTGATTCAATAAAGCCCCATGGAAGGCTCCCTACACATCCTGGGGGGAAAATCCATGTGACTTTGGAATTACAACTTATTCTACTTAAACTGATAAAACCTCTGAACTTCAAATTATTTTCTTCTAATTCTCTCAGTCCCTCTAAAGCTCAGCTTTGACCCCCTATTCAGATTAGGAAGACATATTGCTTCCCCTTACCTTTAAGACAGTGGACAACCTCATGCATCTTCAGTACCTGCTAGATGCCTCAAGTTCCAGTGGGTGGTAGAAGTGGTGTGAGAATGAAGTTCAGAGGTGACAGGATCAAAATCTTGAGAGGCTAAAATAAGAATCAATTTAGAAGTTAAAATATGACGGTCAGAACTGGAAATATCAGAGCTCACTGGCTCACACTCTTGATATAGCAAACTCTTCCCCAATTCCTGACTGTGGTCAGGTGGCCTCTCTCTGAGGGCTGTAGCAAAGCATCACCATCTCAGGACGAACCTGTTCCGTGGACAGCTTCAAGGTTGAAAAATTTCTCCTTTGTCCTGGGAGACATGCAGACCACCCTCCAGGCCTCTGAAGTTTCCCTTTCTTAATGCTTTCAGTCAGGATCCATTAGACCTGGGTTCCCGCAGCACCTGCTGCTTTCCAAACGCTCCATCTGAAATCAGGGTAGCTTGTCATGCTATCCAGCCTTGCCAAACAGTCACACAGAAGCCTAATCAATCCCAAGAGACTCGCTCCTACTACTTCTGGAAAAGGATGGTGGATGGATATAGATAAGATAAGATGAGACAAGACTGATGTTTCCACTAGGTATAGTGCCAGGTGGCTACTAGAAATTTCTGGAAGAACACATTGTAAAGTATTACATATGATTATCTAACCACTATGCTGTACACCTGAAACTAATACAAAATAATATTGAACATAAACTGTAATTAAAAATAAAAATTTTAAATATAAAAATATTTAATCTACAAAAGTGAATATATCCAGGAAAGTTTTGGAAAACAGCCTTTATTGCACATAATGTTTATACGTTCGCCTGAGTACTGGGCCCTTCATCTTCCTTCACGCCTCTGCACGCTGTCTGCTGCTGTCTCCATGATCCTCTCTTCTCCCTGGAAGTGAGAACACAAAACAGAAAGAAGAGGAAAAGATAGGAAGTGGTATGAGCCCTACTAGTCAGAGTCACCCTTCACTTTGTCTTACAGCTCAGAGGCCACACCTACCACCATGAATGTGTTTTCGGATCAATGACAGCAAACTAAATGTTCTAGAACATTTCCAGATCTCTTATGACCGACCTCATTTTCATGTATCTCCCTCTACACATTCCACTTTCTCTCCAGGGACTATGCCCACGGGCCATAGTGAGATCCCCGCTCAGGCCAAAGGCTCTCAGCCCTAAACCTCTGGTCCTGCTAAACCCCTGCCCTTTTTTCAGACCACTCCTGGCCCTGAAGGTCAATCATGGAGACTCAGGGAGAACCCCTGTCAAAATTCTCCACTTTCTCAATAAATCAATGGAGGTCAAGTCCCAGGAACATTGGGTATGCCACAGGTCAGCGCAGCTGCAGAGGCACCAGGTAACACAGGGCGGCCCTGCAGCCCCTTCCCCGAGATGCCTCTGGGCCATCATCATGTGGGCTCAGAAGACTGTGCCAGCCTCAGGCCTTACCTTGCCCAAGATTAGTATTCCCGGATCTTCTGGCCCGGAATCTCAGTTGCTGTGTGGAAACGAAAACAGAGGAAAACCCTTCTTCGTTATAGAAGAAAGGTGCTCTGTTAGCCCTTGGACATTCTCAGAACTTCCTGCAGGAGCTGAAAAGCTCAGGATAAATTCCCACTTACAGTCATGAATTGACTAAGTGCGTGGGCAAGAACAGGCCCAGTTTCCCACCCCGACTCCACCCTTCAGTTGTTCCCTGATCCCATACAGCCCCCAGCTCTCCCATGTGGGGGCCTGGGTCTGGACCGGAGACAGTCCTAGCTGGGAGAAGGCACGGCACCCTCAGCAGCTGCAGCCCCCGCTCACTTCCTGTCCTTTGGAGACTGAAACACACAGCCTGGACACTGACCAACTCCAGGACCTCCTCATGCGGAGGTCTTACCCTGTGGGCTGCTCCCCCTCAGTTTTCTCTTCTTCTTTCTTCTCTTTCTCTTCATCGTTCTCCTCCTCCTCCTCTTTCTCCTGGATCTTCTCCGGTTCCACATTGCTCCTCAGCTGAGCCATGGTGAGATGAAAGACATGGCAGCTGAAGCCCTCCCTAATCCCTAACTGCACATGATCTTGGAGGGTCTCCAAGGTGGGGAAGACCCTGCAGCAGGCCATGCACCTGAAGCCAGTCTCCATAGTCACCAGCCAGTCAGGCGTCTTGGCCCTGGGTGTCTCCTCAACCGTGGGCATTCCTGGAGGGCCTTTTGATTCTTCTCTTTCCTCATGCTCTTTCACCTCTTCTCTGCTCTCACTGTCACATAGGAGGTTTCTGGTGGACACCTCAGAGGGGGGCGTACCTACCCGCACGTTCTCAGGAAGGTTCACTTCCTCCACCATCGGCTTCTTTTTTAGTGACTCTGGGGTTGCCTCTGTCTCCCAGGAGACAGCTACACCCTTTTTCACTTGTACCTGCATGTAGTATACTTTCATGCCCTTTTCTTCTTTGTTCGTATACTGAGAGGTCACACATGTTTTATCAGATAAAGGGGACGATAAGGAGACATGTGGTGAGATGGGACCAGTCTCCCCTCGTTCTTGAACATGGGCTAGGGTTGATCTAGGCTGGGGACTGTCTTGAAGTGATTTCTGGATTCCTAGAAAAGGAAATTAGAAGCATAAGAATGTACATGGGGCATGCCAGAAGCTGAGGGAACGAGAATGAATATGTGGGCTACAGGAGAGAGGGACTGTGGTATGATATAGGTGTGTGATGAGCTTGTTGGTTGTTGTTCGTACAATGGGGTAGTGTATCTGATGTCATCTGTAGGCTTCTCATGTGAGTGTGTAGGCATACTGGAGGGGTGTCTGTATATGGCGGTGAGGGCTGTGCTATGTGGGACATTGGTGGGGTGTGTGCTATGAGAGGGTGTGAGTTTTTTATATCGCCACTGTGCTATTTGTGGAATGTGGGCTGTGGTATAGGAGAATGGCACCTTGGGGCATGTGTTTGGGTTTTGTGTGTGTGCTAAGAATGGATATGCTTGGAGTGTGGTTGTATGTGTGAGGTGTGTGGGCCTGGGCTGATGGTCCCGCTCCCATGCTGAAGGTTTGTGCTGAGGAATGTCCTTCTCTGGAAGCAAAGGTAAAGGCGAAGTTTACATGTTCTCCTGAAGGTGCTTAATCTGGTCCCTCTGTCCTATACCTGAAGCCCAGACCCTTCTGGCCCCTACTCTCTAACTTCCCCACCATGCTTGCACCAAGGCTCACTCCCACACTGAGTCCAGGCTCTCCTGACAGCTCTCCTCCCCAGGCTCCTCCAATTGTCCTGGATTTCCTCTGAGGCTCATGCTTGGATCTGTGTGCGTCCTGCCCACACCCGTACCGCCATGGATGAGCTTGCTGGGAGAAGAAACACAGGAGAAGTATTCGGACGCAGAGGAGACCTCCTCTGCCCCTGCGCCACAGCCTTTGGCTACCTTGGTCGATCCAATCTGAGGGGCATCCTCTTGTGACCTTGAGATTCCTGAGAAAGGATGAAAGCCTCAGAGATGTAGTCGGTTGGGTGTGTTTGTGAATCATTCATTTGTCCAACAACTGTTTACTGAGTGGCTGGCTTCTTTCAGGTGCAGTTAATAACCATGCCTCGGACTCTGGTCCTCAGTGGTTACTCCAGTATTTAGTTACAAGCAATAATTACTTTATTAGTGTCTTGTTAGGAATGCAGGCATGAGTGGCGACTGTGAATATGTCAGAAGTGTGAGAGTGATGTGTATCAGCTAAGTATTTGATAAGTGGGGGATTGGTGTGGTGAATAGTGTGGAAATGTCTGTATCTGTTTATGGAAAGTTTATGTGCATGGTTTGTATTCACAGCTCAGGAGTGTGTGACCTGATTATATGGTCTGGTTTGTATCTATGGTCTATATCCATTCATTCACTCATTCGTTTACAATATTCAGTGAACAATCACTATGTGTCAGGTACTATTCCACTATTCTAGGCTCTAAAAGTGCTAAACATTCTAGTAAGGGAAGACAGACACTAAACAGAAATCCAGGAAGTATATGATGCATCAGTTGGTAGTAAGCATATAAGGGTAGCCAGAATTAACAAACAAAAATACAGGGCACCAGTTAAATTTGAATTTCAGATAAACCATGACTAATTTTTAGTGTAAATATTCCCATGCAATATTTGGTTATAATATTTGGGACATACATATACTAAAAAATTCTTTGTGGATTATCTGAAATTCATATTTAACTGGATATTCTGTATTTTATCCAGCAACCTTAATAAGAATTGATGAATCTGGGCTTTTTGGTGGTTTGTGCAAAGTGGGTTTGGTACTTCTACACAAGGTGCTGTGTGGTTGGCATGTGTGACCAGTGACCGGTTCTTACAGGGTATTTAGAGACAGCTGGGGGTAGCTGTGTTTGTATGGCAGTTGAAGATACAGTATATATTTCTATCTAGATGTAGGTAGAGTTATAGACATGTGTACGACCTGTAGAGTTTGGTGTGGGACGAGAGGACAACATACACAGGGGTCATATGTGAACACAGTACAGGAGTGATGTACGTATATCCATACATGCTCTGTGTGTGCTTCAATAAAGAAGTTGTGTATGGAGATGTGTGATTTTTTCTTCATCAGAGTGTACGTGTGCGTGTGAATGACTGTCTCATGGAACACCCTTCACGAGAGTCCTGTGTACACTCTGATGTGGATCAAGCGTGATGACAGGAACCTTACCGCAGACTGCACAGCCGACGAGCACTCTGCCCGCACTCTCCCCCAGCTCCCACCAAACAGACACACAGACAAAAAGGTTCTGAGTGCAAGGGGCAGGGGCAGTCATTGCCTTCCCCATCCCATTCCCGCTACCGTCTGAAAATCCGCCTACTGCCCAGGCCTCCGTGCCCAGGGCTCATCCTATCGTCTTCAGGGCCCTGGGCCTCATGGAAGCTTCTGGGCTCCAGTCTGGGTTAGAAGCCTGGGGCTGGATCTCTGCAGTGGACTCCATTCTGCCCCGCCTCCTACCTGTGACCTGCCCCCCTTCTCAGTGCAAGCTACTAGCTTCCATTTAATGGGCGCAGCCCCCACATGGCCTGGGAAGCACTCCCCACAGGGCCTTGACAACAGTTCTTCCCCTCGTCCAGTTGGTCGCAGTCTCTGGAAGGCCTCCCCCTCCCCTTGAGCTCTGGGAAGCCCACACCTGTGGATTCACAAACTCCCATGGATTAACTGGTCAATTCTCCCTGCTGAAGGAATAAAATCTCCATGTTTCAATATGACGCCTTCCCTACACAAACAATCTCCTTTCAAACAGTCATTTCACTCCTCCAGGTATTTTTGAACACGTCCTTTAACTCATCAGGTTTCTCTATCCTCTTGGGTAAAATGCACAGAGCAATTCATGGATCTCTAGCAGCGTCCTTTACACCCCCTGCCCAGTGACCCCAGGGTAAGGCCCAATAAAGAGAATAGAAAGAACGAGGGGACTAAGAAAAGCTGCAGCTGTGAGTCTATGCAAGCAGAGCCCCAGCCGGCACCCCAGCCGGCTAGGAGTCTAACCTAGCTCCAGGCCCGAGCACCCCCAGGAAAGCAGTGCTCAGACTGGTGGGGCTGATTTTCCATCTGCCGAGTACATCTGGCCTCTCTGTGCCATCTCACACCATGGGGACCCTGGTGATGGACATGCCAACATCAGCTGATATACCAGGTTTCCCCCTGCCTATTTCACAGGTGACACATTCTCCTCTGTCCCAGCTTCTTAGAGAAGGCTCAGGCCGGCAGCCACCCATGGGCCTCAGACAAGTTGCCCAGCACATACCTCCTCCTTTCTCACCAGTTTCCTGGGACTCTTTATCTTCCAAATGTTTCCTCTTTTGTTGCCGTTTCATAGTACCAACTAGAACAGTCCCTTAGAAGATGCCTAACATCTGGCTCCTCCTTCTCCCTACAGGTCGGCCCTTCTTGGCTCTCAGGATGTCCATTGACATGATTCAGTACAAATAAAAATAGTTGAGTCTCCTACAGGGCTGAAGAACTCAGACCCCTCAGAGAACCCACAGCACAACCCAGGGCTCACCACAACGCAGGGTTGTTCAGGTGCAAGGGTTGCCGGGCCCACAGCAGAACTCTGTGACCTCAGTGATGACATCAGAACATTCTGTGGACTGAGGCTCAATAGTCTCTGCCACTCACACACCCCCTTCTCAAGAACAATTCCTTTTTCCCAGTGGAACCTCTCCCATGAATTCTACTCTTGCATCTCTCAAATGTGGCAGGGTATTTTGAGATGTTAATCTGTTCCTGTGTCATTTTTTTTCTTTTCTCCCTTTATTTCACCCTTCCCCTTCTGCATTCTAATGGGTAGCAGACTCTGTGTTTATCAGCCAGAGGAGGGCCATGGCCAGGCTGAAAGCAGTAATAGCATGCTGGTAATCTTTGCCTTTGCTCCTAAAATCCCAGACTCCATAGAAAGAAAGGATGCTTGAGCAGAAACAGAAAAGAAGCAGGATTTTTGAAGTTAGATAGTCCCTTCTTACCCTACTAGGGTTGAGAGATGCTAATTAAGTCAGAAAGAAATGTGTAGGGATCACAGAGAAGAGGCTTCTCAAGTGTGGCTGGGGAGGTAGATGTTCCCAAAAAGACCTCCAAGAGGACATGGATGTATCGTGCATGCAAGCAGAATCTTGGTAACCTGTCCCACCCACAGCAAGGGGACCACCTAATCTAAAGGAGGCATGGCAACCACGCTGATGGACATCGAAACTACAACTGTGTGCTCTAGTAAACAGTGACCATGTGTCACCCCACCCTCAAGACCCGGGCCCTGTGTGATTTCCAAACAGGAACGGGTAAAATTCCAAACTGGACACCTGCAGAATCAATGCTTAAAATATAAACTAAGTGCAGTTATAAAAAATTTTCATACTGTTTCTTACACACCTCTGCTTGTGGGCTGAAATTTATACCAGTTATAAGTGGTGAACCATCTGGATTCTCCTGATTCCAATCTAAAATTAGAGGCACCTCATTTTGAGGCAGTGGCCATGATGCAATGGGTAGTCTGGTGTACATGGAGGAAGAAAACTCCCAGAAGTCACTGCTAACATTAGGAAAACCCACTGGACTGAGATGTGTCCAAACTTGAAAGGGCATCACAGAATGTCTTAAAGTCACAGGCACAGGGAGAGTAAAGATCAGACAAATGCAGCCTTGTGAGGATTTGCTGGTGAGATTAACCTTCCTGTTTCTTGGAGAATCCCAGGAAAACAAGGGGCAAAGAAGATTTTTTTAAACCCTTTCGTGGTAGAAATTTTCAAACACAAAGTAAAGAGAATTATATAATAAGAACACAGTTTAATGAACCCATTGCCCAATCTTCAAAAATTATCAATATTCTGCTATTCTTGTTCTGTATACACACAAAGGCACACATGCACACACACTTAGCTTTTTGTTCATTTAGGTGTTTTGAGGGGCAGGGTTTTGAAGCATATCTCAGACATTATATCATTGCTCTTTAAATGTAGCAATATTTATCTTCAACGGACAAAAACCTTTTTAACATAGCAGCAATATTATGTCACTCAACAGATTTAGCCATAATTTCTTCATAACACTTAGTAACCAAGCCATACCCAATTTCCTCCAACTGTGTTAAAATGTCTTTTTTATACCTGGTCAATTGATTTCAAGATGCAAACAAGGTCCATATGTTACAATTGGTCAATGTATCTTTAAGTCTAGAACAGTACCCACCCCTAATTTTTTTATTGTTATCTGTTAAAAAAAAAAAACTAAGTTGTTTATCCTGTAGAAGTTTCCAACTTCAGTTGGTTGATCGTATTCCTGCAAAGTCACTTAGGATATTCCCCTATTACCTGTATTTCCTTGGGAACATGTAATTATATCTAAGGAATTGATTATATTTAGATTCAATTTCTTATTATTGCAAAATTATTTTTACCTTCCTATTACATCACAACAAGAAGCACATAAAATTGCCCCAGTTTTCATGCTGTTTAAATGGACCAGTGGTTTCAGGCACTGTTGGCTTTGTCCCTCTACTATAATGCTCCCATCAGCCTTTCAACAAATGGCATCAGTAATCATTGAAGACCATTACTTCAGTAGAAGTTGAAATTTCACTAGGAATTCTAATTCCATCATTCCGAGGCAAATGATCCTTAAGACATCTTTCCTAGACCCTGAATTCCCAAAAGAAACGAACCTGTCTGCAGAGAAGGAAAGATGATTCCAGCAGCACCGGCTCAGGTTCTCCAAGCAGGGACCCGGGGTTTACCTCACAAGTGCAAGGCAGGCTGGGACTGATGTGGTCATTCCTTCCTTTCTTCATCCATTCTTCATTCTGTAAATATTTATTGAGTCCCTCCTATGTGCTGGGTTCTCTAGACCCTGTAGCTGAACATTTATGACAAACAGATAAAAACATTTTTCTCTCAAGGAGCTTAATTTAGGGGAGAAAATAGACAATTTTTAAAAATAAGTGACATATGGAGTAAGTTAGATATTGACAAGTACCATGCAGAAAACTAAAGCCAGAACCTGAATTTGGAGCTATAGGAAAGAAGGCCATTTCTATGTGAAATTGGAGGTCACGGAAGTCTTCCCTAAAAGGATCCTGTGACAGTGAGACCAGAGGGCAATAAGGGAGCCTAGAGCTAAGGGTCCATTTTCCAGGCAAAATGAAGAGGCTGGAGTCCCCGATCGGGGGTTGCTTGGCCTGTCTGAATATCATGAAGGAAGCCAGTGTGGCCAACGCCAAGACCAGGAGAGATGAGGTCACGGAGATCACGAGGGACCACATAGGCTGCTGTCAAGACTGTTGCTTTTACTCTGAGTCACATGGAAAGCTTGGAGACTTTTGAGCAGAAAATTGCATTTTACATAAAAGTCATTCCCATTGCTTTGTTGAGAAAAGGCTATGGAGAGGCAAGGGAAGAAGCAGAGAAAACAGTGGGCCCATTGCAATAACCCAAGAGAGAAATGGTCCATAAAAGGAAAAACAAATAAACCAGGCTTCATCAAAATCAATACCATTTGCTATGTCACAGATCCCTTTCAGAATATGAAACAACAAGCTACAGATTAGGAGAAAATATTTGCAAACCACGTATCCAACAAAGGAGTAATATCAATAAAGGACTCTCAAACTCACCAGTAACAAAATAAACAATCCATTTAGAAAATGGCAAAAAACATGGAGCTGTTCACTGAAGAGATAACAGATGGCAAATAAGCACTTGAAATGGTGTTTAATATCATTAGTCATCAGGAAAGCACAAATAAAAACCACAATGAGATATCACTGTACAGCTATCAGAGTAGCTATGGAATTCAGGTTAAGAATTCATGTATTTCCCCAAATGATCTTTTTCTTAGCACCTGTTCAAGTTTCCATGGAAGGCACGGTAAATAATTCTTGTTCTCACAGCAGAGCAAGGAAGTTAACACTGGAGAAAGCACTTCATATACCATACTCAATGCACAAATGTGAGGTGCAAAAGTTACCCTCGGGAGCTTCAAATATGAATACTTTAAAACTAGAATGGACCTTGAAGTTCTCTAATCCAACATGGGTGCAAGGTGGGTTAGGGGACAGGGTGGGGGTTGTCCACACCAAATAATTCTTGGAAACCAGCTGGGTGTCCTATAATTCAACTCAGTTCTAACACTATCTAGCCAGAGATAGTATCAGAAATTCCACAAGTTAAGCACCCCCTCCTACAAGACTACCCCACTACACACATTTCAGAGAGCAGTCACAAGTCCAGGTTGTCGCCTGTGCTTCTGAATGACCTGCCATATGAGGTCTATCCAGAAAAAGTCTAACCATTGTTAATATGAGAACAGTTTGAGCAATAATGATGTAACCTGACAGCCAAGGAGAGTGGACTGGAGAGTGCATGTATGAACCATGACAACTTCACTGCACTGGTCAGTGGGGGCTGTAGACATTGTTGAGTGACCATGTGTACTGTGTGGCTGTCGCATGCACAATGACTGAGTAGAGCAATGAATCTGCATAAAATTTTGCATTAAGCTTGAACATTCCTCTGCAGAAATTATCGGGATGATTCAGAAGGCCACAACCATGGGCAAGTGGGGATTGTCAGCTTCATCACAATGCAACTGCTCATGCATCATGTCTCATGCAGAGTTTTTGGCAAAACAGCAAATCACCCAGGTGACTCGGCCCTACTACAGCCCATATTTGTCACCCTGTGACTTGTGTTTTTCCCAAAACTAAAATCACCTTTGAAAGGGAAGTGATCATCGATTTCAGATCATCGATGAGATTCAGGAAAATATGACAGGGCAGCTGATGGTGATTGGGAGAACTGTGTGAGGTCCCAAGGTGCCTACTTTGAAGGGGACTGAGGCGTCATTGTCCTGTGTACAATGTTTCTTGTATCTTCTTCAATAAAGGTCTCCATTTTTCACAGTACATGGCTGGATA
>PVJI01011467.1:0-55804 GCA_004026765.1 Micronycteris hirsuta | reverse complement strand
TTGTAAGGGAGGGAAGACTGTACAAATAAGATTAAAAGGCAAACAAATTGGGAGAATACACACACACGCACACATAAATTAGCAATGAGAAAGAATGCCATTCAAAAAGCGTTTCTTTTACACCAAGTGTCACATAATACTTTTCCTGTCTTGAGGCCCAGTGACAAAAACTCTCATATTCTAAAGAAGTAAAATAGGCTACTGACACTGGCTCTTCTGTGCTTAGCCAGCTCCCGTTTCAAGCCTGTATCCAGCCACGTAATATGAAAAATAAAGACATTTATTGAAGCAGATTCAAGATACGAGAAACACTGTACACAGGACAATGACACCTCAGTCCCCTTCAAAGTAGGCACTTTGGGACCTCACACAGTTCTCCCAATTGCCATCAGCTGCCCTGTCATATTTTCCTGAATCTCACGGTCTGAAATCTCTTCCCTTTCAAAGGTGATTTTAGTTTTGGGAAAAGCCAGAAGTCGCAGGTTGTCAAATCTGGGCTGTAGCAGGGCTAAGTCAGCTGGGTGATTTGCTGTTTTGCCAAAAAACTCTGCACAAGATATGATGCATGAGCAGGCGTGTTATTGTGATGAAGCAGCCAATCACCAGTTGCCCATAGCTGCGGCCTTCTGAATCATCCAAATAGTTCCTGTGGAGGGCTGTTCAAGCTTAACGCAAAATTTAATGCGGATTCATTGCTCTACTCACTCAGTCATTTTGAATGTGGTGGCCACACAGTACACATGCTCGCTCAGCAGCGTCCACCACCCCCACTGACTAGCACAGTGCAGGCATCGTTTATGCATGCGCACGCCAGTCCACTCTGCTTGGTTGCCAGGTTACATCGATGCTGTGCAAACCAATCTTGCTATATTAACAATGCTTGGAATTTTTCCAGACAGAATATATATATTATATATTTATATATATACACACATATACACACATACAAACATATATATGGAATGAATAAGAATTATGGTAATGTCTTTAAATATAAAAGCTATGTCACATGAATAAAATAAACCTCAACATTCCCCACCTCCCAAAAAGGACAAAAGCCATGGATAATTCACCTAAGAAGTAATATAAAAAATTAATAGATATTGACAAACGTTCAAATTCACTAGTAATAAAATGACAAAATAATACAACATTGCTTTTCTTCAAATGTCAGAATTCTGCAATGATAATGCTATTGAGGGTTCATGAAACGGACACTCTCTCCTACACTATTGATAGGAAATTGAATTTGCACAACTGCTCTTGAGATACCAAGAACCTTAAAAATATTCATGTCTTTGACCCCAGGTGTCCACATTTAGGAATCTCTCCTAAAGATACTACCTGAAAAACAGGCAAAAATGTATAAAGTTATTCATATTCTTCCCTTCCTAAAAACTTTCAATGATTTCCTTTTGCATCTACAATAAAATGAAACCCTGTTCTCTGGCTCACAAAGCCCAGCATCGTTCAGCCCCTTCCTATCTCTTAAATTTAACCTCATTATATATTTCATTCCCACCTCACTGACTTTCATCCCATTTCAGGAAGTTACAAAGCTTGTAACTCTTTCCAGAACAAACTTCCCCTACTCATTCTTCAGGTTTCTATTCAATTGTCATTTTTTTCAAAAAGGACCTTTCTCAGTCCCCCTTCTAAATCGGCCCTCTCTATTTTTCTCCATAACACAAGATTATTTCTAATGATATATTTATTTTAGTGTTTAGAGACTGCTGAGAGGGTTTGTTCTTCAAAACATACCCAGGCCCCCCAATAAATGTGTCTAAATGGAGAAATGCCACAGATAAAATTGGCAGTCTCATTGCACTTGACAGACCACTGTCTAGATATTAGTGGTTTGCTCTTACATAACATAATACCTGTGGCTCTGTCACTCAAGTATTGTAGTCCTTCTTAATGCATATTAATTAAAAATGCATATTAATTTAAATTACATATTAATTAGTTGATGTTATACTAGGCCAGTAGCTCAAGGCTGTGGAGTAAAGGATCCTGTAAATGTAGTTTTCCCAAACCCCAAGAGGAGCTACATGACATTATTCCTGCTCAGGGGTGCATGTGTGTGGGTGTGTTCATAAAATGGAAAAGCTACAAATACCTGGGATGAGCTTTCTGAAGCACATTAATGCACTTTTCTCTTTTGTATATCCATGCATGAGATCCCCGGTTAGCCCAAGGCACCCAAGTACCTTGGAGGGCATTAGGATTGTCACAGCAAGAATGTATATAGAAAAAAAGTTAATATTAACTTACTGACACCCCACATAGAAAATTTTGATCTGCAGCAGCAATAGGACTGCAAGTGTGTCTTTATTGATAGATAACACAATTCTCCAAATTATTCTTATGTTTTTAACATGGTTAGAAACATATTTTAACATACTTAGCAAACCGCTGAACTTCACCACCCATGGTAGGGGCTGGGGATGAAATTGGAGAAGAAAGGAGCCAGGAGCTGGTAGTGAGGTATGCAACTACTCAGGGTTAGGCACTTTTTCCAAACATTTGGAACTCAGAAATATTTGGTATTCAGAACTAGTTGGTGAATTAAAGAATGAGATTTATCACAATGGGTTTTTTTGTAATGTCAATAAAATCAAATGGAAATAAGATAAAAATCCGGACTTCCGGCCAAGATGGAGGCATAGGTAGACACACTGTGCCTCCTCGCACAACCAAACGAGGAAAAACAACAATTTAAAAACAAAAACAGCCAGATCTGACAGAAAACTGAACTGAGTGGAAGTCCGACAACCAAGGAGTTAAAGAAGACACGTTCATCCAGACCGGTAAGCGGGGCGGAGCCGGGTGGAAAGCACTTGGCAAGACGTGGTTTGTGGACCAACGCTCCAGCTGCCCGGAGAGGCCTGTGGCGGGCGCACTCAGCAAAACCGGGCCTGAGACTGGTAGACTGGGCGGTCCCTCATTCTCACTCAGATAAACTGGGAGGAAAAGCTGGGGAGCGGAACAGACGGAGCGGTCCACCAACGCAGGGAAATAAAGCCTCAAACCACTGATTGAAAACACCTGTGGGGGTTGAGGCGGCAGCGGGAGGAACTCCCGGCCTCACAGGAGAGTTTGTTGGGGAGACCCACAGAGACTTGGAACTGTGCAGGCCCGTCCACTCACCCCGGAGCCAGCAAAGAAGGGCTCAACTTGATTGTGGGTAGCTGGGGAAGTGCAGAGAACAGAGCAAGCGCCATTATTCTCTCAAGCCCCGCCCCCACAGACAGCGTCACAACACAACGAAGTGGGTTGCCTCACCTGGTGAACACCTAAGGCTCCACCCTTAAAGTAACAGGTGCACCGAGAAAAAAAAAATGGCCCAAATAAAAGAACACATCAAAGATCCAGAAAAAATACAACTAAGTGACAATGAGATAGCCAACCTATCAGATGCACAGTTCAAGCACTTATAATCAGGATGCTCACAGGATTTGAAGAAAGATTGGCGCAATTACTTGAACAAATGAAGGATAATATAAAGGAAATGAGCAGAAATCTGCAGGGAACCAATAGGGATGAGAAGGAAACTGGGACTCAAATCAACGGAGTGGACCGGCAGAAAGAAAAAAGCATCCAACCAGGAAAGAATGAAGAAACAAGAATTCAAAAAACTGAGGAGAGATTTAGGAACCTCCAGGACATCTTTAAACATCCCAACATCCAAATCATAGGGGTGCCAGAAGGAGAAGAGGAAGACCAATGGATTGAAAACTTATTTGAACAAATAATGAAGGAGAACTTCCCCAAGCTGGTGAAGGAAATGGATTTTCAGGATGTCCAGGAAGCTCAGAGAGTCCCAAAGAAGTTGGACCCAAAGAGGAACACACCAAGACACATCATAATTACATTACCCAAGATTAAAGATAAGGAGAGAATCCTAGAAGCAGCAAGAGAAAAGGAGACAGTTACCTACAAAGGAATTCCCATAATACTGTCAGCTGATTTCTCAAAAGAGACCTTGCAGGCAAGAAGGGGCTGGAGAGAAGTATTCCAAGCCATGAAAGGCAAGGACCTACATCCGAGAATACTCTATCCAGCAAAGCTATCATTTAGAATGGAAGGGCAGATACAGTGCTTCTCAGATAAGGTCAAGTTCAAGGAGTTTATCAACACTCAGCCTTTATTGTATGAAATGTTAAAGGGATTTATATAAGGCATGGAGGGATATCAACAGGGGAGTGGTAGGGGGGAAGAGGGGGAAAAGGTGAAGAGAATAAGTAGCATAGATGGTAGGTAGAAAACAGACAGGGGGCGGTTAAGAATAGTATAGGAAATGTAGAAGCCAAAGAACTTATGTGTATGAACTATGGACAAAAACTAAAGGGCGGGGAATGGGGGGTGAGGGTGGAGGAGAAGAAAGCGGGGAAAATGGGACAACTGTAATAGCATAGTCAATAAAATATATTAAAAAAAGATAAAAATCCAACATTAGAGATGGTTAACTGAAAAGGGATATTAAATTACATATGAATATGATTTCCATTTTGTTAAATATTAGAAGGTAGAAATGTTAACAATGCATATGTCTTTGGGTTACAGGTATCTTCTTTTTAAAAAACTCTTTGTTCACAGTAAGGAAAAAATTACTAGTGTTTAACTAGCCTACAAGACTGTTTTTCCCCCATGTATGAAACAGCAAATATAGGTATCCCTTATTTGAAAGAATATATAACTATAAAAAAGTTGTATGTAATCTTATTTTCCATTGATTTCTTAGTATATAGAGAAATCTATGGCTGCAATCTATACATAGTTTACACTCCAAAATTTATATAAAAATCCAAAAAAAATTACAACTTGGGCAATTGAAGCTAATAAAAATAAATGTAAACTATATGTGGGTAGCTGTCATAGGAGCAGCTTACCACAAAAAAAAAGGTTTATAAATGTGTTACTTGTCAGTGAGACTAAACTACTCTCACATAAAGTGAGTTTAAGTAATTATCACCTTACATTTACTATATTGTCACAATAACAAGGCAATGAAATCTTATCTGTAGACTCATGCCTGTGATCTCTTTGAGGAACCCAGGCTCCTTCAGACTCATTCTGGAATTCACCATTTCCAAAAAAAGAGGACAAAGAAGTAAAAATTTGTCTGTGTTCAATACTATAAAACATAGTTTTGTAATATAAGACATTAACACAAGCAATAAGTTACTGGTAATTGTAGTATATTGTTGCAAATGACTGCATGTGAGTGTAAATCCAACGGTGTCCCTGTGATCACATCCTCTTCACTCATTGCCTTCAGAATTATTTTTCTGGTATGAGAGAGCAGGAGGGAATCAAAACACATCCATAGAGGTGGGTGGCCTAACATGAATGTCATTTCTTACATATGCAACAGCCCCTCCTCCCAACACCCCCCACATAAGAGGATAAAAAACGAAACCTCATTCTAGAAGAAAATGGGCATTGTTTTTGTACATATGTCCAGAAATTGTTCATGTGGCTACATTGAGACACAGGTTTTGCTTCCACTACAGTAACTTTATTGCAGTGGTGACAATGAGACCTGTAACATTTAAAAAAAAAAAGAAGAAGAGAAAAGGATAAAAAACCCTATTTAATAAAACAGAGAGACAGAAGTGAGTGGCGGTAGAGCTGGCCCCTACAGAGTGCAGAGTGATAATTCCTCATGGTCATGACGTAAAATGTTTCCTAGGGCTGTACTTTGATTTTACAAACTTCCTTTGGTTTTATTGTGTACCTTTCTGGCTTCTGATTTGATTTTTCCATAGTCTTCTGTATTAGACATTGACATTTCAGATATGAATATAGTTTTTCCTATCTTCCCTAAAGATAAGTTAGCATTCTGGTATTATAATTCATGGCTACACAATGAATTTGGTTAGTGTTGCTTCGTTTCCAAGTGTCAAATCACCTCTGGATGTTTAAAAATCATGTTTTTGAAACTAGAAAGTTGTGAACCAAACCTTATAATGGCAATTACCATTCACTGAAGTTGTGATCCTTTGTGGCTAAGCCTGAAGCACACACTGTGCATATATTAATTTTAAAAACCTTCCAGTACAAAATAACAGCTCTATTTTAAGGGACTACTGAAGAAATACCTGGGCCTGTGCAGAAGGGCTCCTTTCGACCATGCCCTTCAGGCCTGTCTCTCCTCCTGCGCAGACCCAGGCATTTCCTCAGCACTCCTTGCCCGAGGCTTCTTCAACTTCTCTCCTGAATTTGTCTGCAAATGTACAGTACCTACTAGAAGGAAGACCTACCTCACCTGGTTAATGTGCGTCAGGGCATTTAAAGGAAAGCAACTCATCATACAAAACGAGAAGGGTGTTTGTGCATGTGTGTCATTCCCCCCACAAATTGGGACCCTACCCCCGCCCCTCTTCTCCAGCACAACACAGCAGAAAGAGCATGAGCTTTGGAATAGCGCACCCGAGTTCAAACTCCAACTCACTGTGAGACCTTGAGGAAGTGATTTCACCTTATGAGCCTCAACTTCCCCATTTGTCAGGAGCATGGATTTTTGACATCAGATTACCTGGATTAGAATTTCAACTCCAACATTCTCTAGCTGTTGAACTTCAACAAGTTATTTACTAATTTGTGTCTCATTTTCTTCATCTTTGAAATAAGAATGATACCAATAACCTATTTCACAGTCGTTGTGAGGATTAAACAACAAAAGGCATAATTCTCATAAGAGTGCCTGACCAAAATAAATGCTGCTCAATAATTAATAGCACCAGTTGCTATTATCATCTGTAAAATGGTGAAAATAATATCCACTTTACAGAGTAAACACAGATATTAAGTGAGCTGAAGACTGTAAAATGTGCTCCTCCTTCACCACAACGTCAAACTCAGCACACAGGACAATAGAAGCAGGAAACCTGAGGACAGAAGCCTGTGCAGGTGAGTCACTCAGCTCCGCATCCCTTCTCAGCCAAGCCGCAGGACAGATCCGGGGTTACCCCTGTTTCTCATCCAACTGCAACCTAGTTGCTATAACCTGAACAGAAGAAATTTAAGTACCAGTCTGGATGGATTTTTCTCCTTTGTAGGTGAGGGAGGTTTATTAATGGTCCTTCAAGGTCCCCATGAGTGCTAAAGTTGTATGAAGTCCAGGGCTGTTCTCATATCTGTTCTCCCAAACCTGTTGTTTGCCTGTTCTGACCTAGCCTGTCCTAATGTCCTTTGTGAAAACTCTTTTATTAGATATTCCTTCTGGTTCATGCACCCTTATTTTTCTTTACCCCAAGTTTCCCTTACTTTCTTTTCCCCTTTCTGGTGCCTGGTTTGTTTGGGTTTAAATGACTCCTGGCCTCTGCAAAGGCATCATCAGACTGATTGGCTCCAGGTAGCGTTCTCTTGCCCTCTTCTTCATTTAAATATATAAAACCCCAGAAAATGCATATTTACACTTTTATATACATCCCACAACTTCTCATCAGGGATAACTTTTCAACATATTGTCACTTTTTTTAAATTTTAAACATTTATTTATTTATTTCTAGAGAGAGGGGAAGGGAGGGAGAAAGACAGGAAGGATAACATCAATGTGTGGTTGCCTCTCCCGCATCCCCCATTGGGGACCTGGCCTGCAACCCAGGCATGTGCCCTGACTGGGAACTGAACCCTCAACCCTTTGGTTTGCAGGTCGGCACTCGATCCACTGAGCCACACCAGCCAGGGCCCATATTGTCACATTTTAGGGAAGACAAAATTTAGTTACATTCTACACATAGGACAATATTATGAAGGATTTTGTGTAGAAGTTTATATTAAAAGGAGACACCAGCATTACCCATGCTACTAAGGTTCACAGTCTCAGTGATGGCGAGGAAAACATCTGACCACGTAACTGCGAAGAGAGGCCCTTCTCAATGCTACGTTTTTTTGTTTTTCAAGGTTTATTTTATTCTCATTCAAGAGAGAGAGAAACATTGATGAGAGAGAGTGAAACATGGGTAGGCTGCCTCCTGCATGAGCCACAGCTGAGGATTGAGCCTGCACCCTGGCAATGTACCCTGACTCGGAATCTAATTGGTGACCTTTCGGTTTCGGATGATGCTCCAACCAACTGATCAATGCTAATGTTCTACAGAATTTCTTTTCTCTCATCATCACCAATTGTGGTGACAAGTGAGAACCTGTGGGAAATATTCTGTGCTTCTTTAAAACCCCATTCCGTGGCCCTGGATGGCGTGGCTTAGTTGGTGGGAGTGTCATCCCCAACCCAAAGGCAATGAATTTGATTCTGGTCAGGGCACCGCCTGGGTTGAGGTTCCACCTGTCAGGGTGCTTACAGGAAGTAACCAGTTGATGCTCCCCTTTCCTCTCTCCTCCTCCTCCTCCCTCGCCCCTCCCCCTGCCTCTCCTGTCCTTCTCTCTCTCTCTCATCGATGTTTCTTTCTCTCTCTCCCTCTCTCTCTAAATGTCCTCCGAAGAGGATTAAAAACACAAACAAACAAAACCTGTACTACGTCCCTGGCCAGAGGGCTCAGTTAGTTGGAGACGGTCCTGTGCACCCAAATGTTGCAGTTTCGATTTCCCCTCAGGGTAAGTACCTAGATTGCTTGTTCATCCCCCATCGGGGCGTGTCCGGAGGCAAGCAGTCAATCCCGGGTGGGGGCTCTTACGAGAGGCAACTGGTCAATGTCCCGTCCCTCCCCCACCCCACCTCCCCACCCCGCGCCCCGCCTTCCTCTCTCTCTAAAAATCAACAGACATATGCTCCGGTGAGGATTAAAGAAAACAGCACTGCGGAATATAGTATTTAAGATGTTCTTTTTTATTCTCCTCCTTCAGCTTAAAGATAGTTGTGACTGGATAGATTCCTTCCCACACAAATTCATCTTTAAGAAAACATCAATCATCTGTCAGTGACCTGGGGATTGAATCTCGTTCTGAAAGATGCGCTATTTTGCAATATTTAGAGAAGATTTCCTCCATATTTGAATAATTGACATAAAAATAAAAGTGATGTTTATGCATGTTTCAGGTTTGTAATACCAATGGAGTTGAGAGAAACTAGAAGCCTTTGGGGACAGGAACATTACAGGTAGCAATTCTAAATAAACAGTTCATGAGAACATTGCCTTCTAGAAGTGAATATAAAACACCCTTTTGTATTCTTACCTTCTCTCTGGTATTTGAAGGAAATACCCATCTCTCACAGAATTGCCCACTGAAAAGTTCCTTAAAGAGTTGAAGAAAAATATATAAAACATTTTAAGTCTCTTGGGTGAACTGTGTAGAAAATGAAAATCTAGAGAAAGAGTGAAATGAAAAGTAAATAATTGTAGCACTAAATTACACTTTCTTAAAAATCACTACCATCCAAAAGTATTTCCTGAATTATTGTCTCTGCATCTACAGTTTGATGGGCTCTTTTGTTCATGTGCAGGAGCAGCAAAGCGGGAGAAAGGCTGTAAAGGGCACAACTTCCTTTTTCTATTTAACTGTACTAAAATTTTCAAACAGGAAGTTCTGCTTCCTCGAGAGCTACATGTAAAAACTAGTGAGTGCATTTTTCTGTTTCTGACCCTGGTTGGTCTGCTGCCTCTCGCGGGCGAGGCTTTTTCTGCTTTCCTCCTCACTGGGGAAGCCTGTTAACTTTCACACACAATGTCATTCAGGGTTGTGTGTACCTTTCCCATTTTCTTATTTCTACTTTGAAAATTCCTCCAGAATATGGACAAAGAAGGTAGAAGAAAAAGTGAAACTTAGCACACCTTTTTAAATCAGTAATTATACTTTTTAAAATTATACCTATGTTTTAAATAATTTTTTCTTTTCATCAATTCCAGAGAGGGGAAGGGAGGGAGAAGGAGAGGGAGAGAAACATCGATGTGAAAGATAAGCATCAATCGGTTGTCTCTTGCATGTGCCCTGACTGGGGATTGAACCCACAACCCAGGCATGTGCCTGACCAGGAATCCAACCAGCTTTCTTTCAGATCTTTCAGTTTGCAGGATGATGCCCAGCCAACGGAGGCACATCAGCCAGGGCTGTAATTGTATTTTTTTATTTTATTATTTTCATTTTTTTAATTGATGTTCAAGTACAATTGTCTCCATTTCCCCTGCCCCCACTCCCTATGTAATTGTATTTTTTAAAGGACAGATGCTGAAAGAGAAAGTAATTGAATCTATAGATTACTAGTTTTAGGAGTAAGCATAGAATTTCTTATATATTTACTAATGTACCAAACGCTAATTATAAAACTGTTTTAGTGTGTGCTTCCATTATAGGTAAATATAAAACTAAAATAAACTCTTTCTGTTTATTGTAAGTGCATATATATTTATTTCTATTTAATATTTAACCAAGAGTTTCTATTACAGGTAACTAGTTGTTATGTGATAAATACATTTTGGAGTACTTTATATAATATATACTGCCCATTTTGTCAGCAAGTTCTCACACCACCCCCAACACGCACAATAGCAACATGGCTACGTAGGTAGGTTATGTAACAATTATAGAAGTTATTTTTCTATGTTAAGTGAAAAACTAAACGAAGATATACATCGGATGAAATGATCACATCATATCAAATAAACATATACAAGAGGGAAATATGATAAAATAGTAAATATATTAATGTCTGGCCAATAAACCATATGTGATTAATTTTCTTTTCATATTTTTATTTTCTTGATCCTATATTCATGATTATAAAAAAGTTCTGAAAAGAAAATATTTGATGTTAAAATATTTGCTGTGTAACTTTAAATGGTATTTAATAGCAATAATAGTAATATTCCAATAGAATAAAATAGGATCCAATAGAATAAACTGGATTCCAATGAAAAGAATGTGGTCATAGCATTTCATGTAAGTTTTCCCTCAAACTCAACTTCTAGAAGTCAGTTCAATAGTTTACATTGAGAATTATGGTAATGTTGAACTCATACAGGTCATGAAGCTTAAAAACTCTGAATAATATAATAAAGAGTTGTAGTTAGTTCATTTCTTCTATAAATGAACCTTCAATTATTTTTTAAAAGATTTTATTTATTTATTTATCTTTAGAGAGACGGTAAGGGAGGAAGAAAGAGAGGGAGAGAAACATCAGTGTGTGGCTGCCTCTCACGTGGCCATAAATGGGGACCTGGCCTGCAACCCAGGCATGTGCCCTGACTGGGAATTGACCCAGCAACCATTTGGTTCACAAGCTGGCACTCAATCCACTGAGCTACACCAGCCAGGGCCACCTTCGGTTATTAAACCCCTTTATGATAGGGACATTTATTCACAATAAAATATCTGTAGCTCCATGTGGTAGGGAGGAGGCTGCCCTTCATAAGAGGAGGAAACTGAGATTTAGAGAAATAAAACATCTTATCTAGATTCTGAGCTGGCAAGTGACCGACTCAGACTTGAGTCCAAGGTTGTCTATTGACAGAATCTGGAATCAGGGCTATTCCTGATATCATTTGAAATGTATTCCTTAGGAACATATTTCTAAAAGAATTTACCTATAATGTCACACACACAAGAAACTTCCCTGTATTGCATTAAAGTTTCTATTCTTTTAATCAGAACAAAATAATAAAATTTTAAAATAAAAAATGCACAGTGTTCTCTTCGGCAGCACACATAGTAAAATTGGAATGATACAGAGAAGATCAGTGTGACCCCATCAAGGATGACAACAAATTTGTGAAGCGCTTCCATATTTTTTATAAAGAAAGAAGGAAAGATAGAAAGAAAGAGTATTCACCAAACAAAGCCATGTGAAAAACTCTAAAACAAACAAAACAAAAGAAACCCAACATATTATATTCAGATAAGACATCCAAAATGAAAAAGAAAATCCCTTGAATCATTTCCTTTTTAGAAGCATTGAATTTGCAATTGGATCTGTCTTGGTTATTTTGCTTCCTCCCTTTGAGACATTTAACATGCTGGGACAAGTATAATTGAACAACAATAAAAAAAATTATTTAAAAGACATTTAACTTGCTTAGATTCTCCTCTGGCAAGATTAGGTTGATAATGACAGATAAGGAGAAGGAATTCCAAAGTTAAGTTCAGGTATGAGAATTACAACTATTATGTTCTTTTAGTAGTAATACTCCTTTTATCAAAGCATTAAAAACTTGGCATGGATGATGGTTTTAAAATTTCAATTTAAATTGAAATATTTTTATTATTGTACTTTTATAAAATCACATTCACCTTTGTGTGTGACTGTGGCAATCCCATTTTCATGTTAGACAGTTTGGGTCAGATTTAAGTCTACAGCTTGCCAATTGCTTTCACAATGTTATATATAATAAAAAGATTTGTTAAATTTGGGAAGAAAAGTCATAAAAAACTAATTTTAAAATGAAATGTGAAGTCAGAAACAACTTAGCACACATCATACATAACCTACCTAAGGAAATCCAGTAATATCACATTTTCTTCATCTCTATTAAACCAAATTTACTACATGCATTCTTACAAGCTGTATAAAGTGTACTGTTCCTACTCAGGTAATGAAAGATGAAGAGTACTTTCAACTGACAAAATATTTTAAAACTTTAGAGTTATTCATTCTTCCTTCCTCACTTTTCTCTTTCTTTTACTTGATGTGAATGTATTCCTTCTTTCTATATGTGGAGTTCATACTCTTTAAACCAGCTAGACTACTGTGATCTTCCCATAACAAATATTTCTAAAATACAAGCCAAAAGCATACAATCTAGCAGTTAACGTCATGTATAAGAGAGGTAAAGGAGGCCTTCAAACCTCTCTTGGTTCAAAACTCTGTCCTTTGACCCCAGGAAGGATGGAAGAAAATAGGTTCCTTGATAACATCACAGAGTCTGAAATATCCATCCTTGGACTGGGGCAGAACCTGGAGCTGGATGAGAGTCGACACTGTTGTAATACATTTATGAGGTAGAACTGACAAGCTTTCTTGTTGTCTTGAATTGAGGCAAGGAGGGATAGGAAAAAATTAACTATGTCTCCCAAATTTTTGGACAGAGTAACTAAAGGATGATGTGGACTCCAACCAGTGGTGTCCGCAGTGTTGTGGATGCGACAAACAAATTCACACAGACTACAGAAGTCCTGTGGAGAAAAAGGGACAGGATGGCCACTCTCTGAGTGAGAGAGCACCCTAATCCTTGCCCAACAGGCTTTTATTGCTTTTCTGGGAGCATTAACTCAAGGAAAGTCTTCATTCATCATTGTCAGGCAGTAATAATCAAACAATAGGTAACATTTAAAGAACTATGAGGGCTTATTCTGAGTCAGGCTCAGTTGGCTAAAGGGCTATACAACTTTGGGGAACAAACTCATTTCATGCTTGGACCCTTATCAGAAAATTGAGGACATTCTTAGCAAAGCAGGTTTCACAGGATTTTATGCATTCTTTCTTAGGCCTGATCACCCCAGGGAACCACCTAGTCCTGCCCAGGGTTGTACCGCCCTCCTACATTGTTTCAGGCTTAAGTCAGGCGGGAGAATTAAGGCAGCCAAGAGATTAGGAGACTTCTTGCAGACAGAATGAGGACCCAAGCTCTGTCAAAGCTGAGGGGCAGGGTCCATCACCCCCTTTTTCTATAGCCCTCCAAGTCCTTCCCTGAGGGCCCCTTTGTGACCATGCTTGTCTTAGGTCATCCCTCCCTTGAGGAATGTTACCCATAATTGGCTAACCAGTCATCTGCCCAGGGCCAAGCAGGGTGACGTAAAGGGGGCAGAGGTGTCGCCCCTGCCAGGAAGATAAGCTTTATCTCCCTAGTGGCTTTGGTCCCAGCATCTCTCACTCACCCCTCGCCATGGGGGTTACAGCTTCTGAAACCAGGCAGGACAGTTCCCAACGGAAGGATACTGCTGCCATTTTTTGGAGGTGTAGAATGCATTGGAAAGAAGAGTTTTTAGAACAGAATCAGGAATTCTATTCCTGATGTTTAGTTTGCTCGAGACACACAAAGAGGATTATCAGGTAAGCACAAGGGTATAGATACAGGATTCAGGAGCTTGAGAGAAAGGTAGGGTCTAGAACAATGCATCTGAGAATCATAGGCGTGTGGATTTACTTAACGTGGGACCAGGGGAAGCAGCCTTTAGAGCGTATGTACAGGGAAAAGAAAGATACCCGGATGAAAGTCCTGTTAGATCCATAGGAGGAGTCAGCAAAAGGGACCAAGAAGTTGGCTCATGAAGGAGGAAAACAGTTTCTGTGCAGTGTCACAGAAGCGAAAGGAGAAAATGTTTTCCTCATAGAGCATGTCTTGTGGTAACAGTTGCTGAGGGGAAGAAGGGATATTTGGAGCTAATTGGTGACTTTCACATAAGAAATTTCACTATTGGAGTGAGGTGAAGTCAGATCGATGTGGGTTAGACTAATTATTATTACTTTCCTTACTTCAGAAATGAAATTTGAGAAAAAAAGGTTAATATATTTGAAAATAATCTATTGTGAACAGGGATAGTAGATTATAAAGAAAAGTTTTGGTAAAGGGGACTCAGAACTCTGTTCCTGAGCTATTTTAAGTCAATATTTTGATATTCTACAAATAAAACCATAGTCAAGAGAAAGTAACATGCCATTTATTTTACAATTACTTCTAATATCTGATTTTGTTGTATTCATGTGTCTGTTCTCCTCCATTATTGGAACAATAGAAAATAATATCTCTTGCCATTCACCAATGTATAATTGGGGTAGCAATTATATTAAAATATACATTTAATATAAATTTATATATAACATATATCAATAATATATTTATAAAGAAATATATTTTTTTCACAGAAACTGTATATATAACACTTAGATATCAAAATTAACATAAAACTTGTGTCTTTGTATTCCTAAATTTAGGTTCCTAAGGTAAAAACTTAGATGACTGATTTTAGAGCTTTTTTCTTTTCTAATTTATGTACCCGATGCTATAAATTTCCCTCTACACTCTGCTTTTTCTGCATGCCACAAATTTTGATATGTTGTCTTTTTATTCTCATATATTTCAAAATATTTTCTACATTTCTTCTTTGAAATGCCAATTTGAGCTTATACAAATTTTGAGAAAACAATATCTGAGTTTGACTTACTAACCTGGAGGATTGTAATTCAAATTATAATTCAATATACATCATGTCATATTATTGTGTATACTAGAATAAGGTACACATCCTGGTATGACATGACTGTATGAATTACTTGAACATGTAACTAGTATATAGTATATGTGCCTGACAAACTAGGTACCCAATAAACAGAAACTTTTGAGGTTATTGGGTAAATAATAAGTGCTTAATTAAGATTTGTTCATTTAAGAGATGATAAACAAATGACATTTCATTATTAATACTTGTAAATTTCTGAAATAACTAAGGTCTTTAGCTGGAACCACTTTTATGGAACATAAGAAAGTTTGGGAGGAAAGGGGATTTCTTTGTATTAAATTCCATGTCACTATGTAATTAATACAGAGGCAAACTTCTTAAGGCTAAGTCAGGTTAAACATTACCATACCAGACACAGACACTTTTACCTTGCTTAAATTAATTAAAAACACAACATAAGTGATTTCTTTTCCATTCTTGTTTTTCTCCTGTGCAAAACAAATGCTCGGCAGGGATTGCTAGTCCTTTGGCTTGTTGAAAATGAAAGAACACTAGGAAGGGGATTTTCAATGTTTAATGCTGCTTATTTTGAGAAGCATCAATCCCAATGTGCTTTTGCTCTCATAAAAAAAAAAAAAAAAAAAAAAAAGAAGCCGCTAAAGTGCTTCATAAGACGCAGGAGCCACATTTCTGCTAAATTAAACAAAATGCCTGGGGGTGTAGTTTTCCAGCTGTTTCAGCCCTGGCATTTTCTTTTCTGGATTTCTGATTAAAATTCTTAATATAGCTGATAAAGTCTTCCTTTGTCTCAATAAAACTAAAATACTTATAAAATGGATGTGCCTCACAAGTGCAGAGAAATACTTATCTAGTACTTTAGTGACTCTAAACTCACAATGAATTCACTCAAATTACATGGTAGAATCTCATAAACCTTAGAGTTTCATTTCAGTGTGTTAAATTGACCTAACAATGACAACAATGGTTTTGGGAACTTTATTAGTGTAGAAGGTTGAATGCTGACTATTCTATCCTCTAAGCATCAAGAGAAACGCTAGAAATGTGCTCACTCACATCTACTGTTTATACCACAGGTGATGAAGGGTTGTTTTCTAGTGTCCCATTACTTCTGATATCTTGTCTTAGAGATTTTATTCTGCATCTAATGTTGTATTTAAGTAGAGTTAAATGTAACAGGAGACATTTGATAATGTTGCATTTCATTATTGGAATCAGTTAATAAAGGAATTCCTCTCCAACTTCTAGGGTTTATTTTCATGTGGAGGAACTCTTTTATTTCTCAGCATTCCAAATCAGTAATGTGTCATCTTTCAGTGACTGGCATCATGGAATTCTTTGTCTTCAGACATTACTGCAAATAGGAAAGAAAAATAACACAACGTGTTTTCAATTTATTCATTTTAATTTATTCTTTTACCAGTAGTTGAAGTAGATTCTTAAGTTAGCAGACCCACTTGCATTTCTGTTTTTTTCTAATTGCTGGAGGCTTTTTTTATTGTTCTTCTATTACAGTTGTCCCAATTCCCCCCCCCCCCACTGCTCTCCCTGTCCCCGCTACAGTCAATCTCCACCCTATTGTCATTTATACTTGTTCATTGATTAGACACTTCTCCCTTCTGTCCTCCCTTATCCCCCTCCCCCTTCCCTGGAGAGTTTGTTTTTTTTTTAAGATTTTATTTATTTATTTTTAGAGAGAGAGGAAGGGAAGGAGAGAGGGAGAGAAACATCAATGTGTGGTTGCCTCTCGCACGCCCCCAACTGGGGACCTGGCACACAACTCAGGCATGTGCCCTGAGTGGGAATCCAACCCTGGACCCTTTTGTTTGCAGGCCCGCGCTCAGTCCCTGGAGGCTTTTTAAATGGCATTTATTCATCACCTTTAGGATAATAATGGCAACAGTTCAGTTATTAAAAAGCCAGGGGGGAACAACTTGAAATCATTGTTAATGAAGGGAGCTAGAAAAGTGATTATCGGTGGTCACGAAACTTGACTTCAGCTAATATAATTGCATAGTAAGCGGATACCTTTCATGAATAAAAGTGCTTGATGGACCACATTGGAAAGAGATCCTGTCTAACACTCTGCCTTTTAAATCCTTAGCTTCCTATCACCGGTATTTATTACTGGAAACATTTCTACCACTTTGTGTGTCAACCTACAAAATATGTATTTCTGACTTTAGTGATCACCAATGACCTGTGGTCTTGGTGAGACACCAATGAGAAAGCAGTAAGCCTTTCTAGAATTTATGTAATATAGTTAGATTTTCGAAGTTTAGAAAGGTATTAAAATTTCTAAAAGATAAATTCTCTAGTATATGCACGTTATTAATTTATAATTTTTTAAAAACAAGAGTGAAATTTAATAGACAATTTATAATTTTGATTTCATTCTCTTCCACAGCTGTTCTCCTTCAGCATAAGATCTGGGACGCCACGGAGAAGGGGCCTCTGTGAAGGACTTGTTTAATGGGGGTGGGCAGGGTGTGCAGCGAGGGTGTGTGAATGTCCAAGGGGATTTGCTGGGTCACGAGAGATGTGCACATGATTATAACGGGGTGTAGGCTGGGAGGCCCCAGGGGCCCCCAAAGGAGGGATTTGTAATGGGGTTCAGAACTTGGGGTGCCCAGAAATATAGGATATCCCCCATAAATCTGGCTGGGGGATGGGAGATAGGGAGCAGGGCCATGGGGAGTTATTTTGCATATCAATAATAGTGGTATTAGCCCGGCTGGTGTAGCTCAGTGGATTGAGCACAGGCTGGGAACCAGAGGGTCCTGGTTCGATTCCCAGTCGGGGCACATGCCTGGGTTGCAGGCCAGGTCCCCAGTGAGGGCCATGTGAGAGGCAACCTCCCTTCCCTTGCTCTTTCTCCCTCCCTTCTCCTCTCTCTGAAAATAAATAAATAAAATCTTACAAAAAATAATAATAGTGGTAATAGTGCTGGCAGGTGTAGGCAACTGTGGGAGGAGTCAGAAATGGGGTTGCAGAGGATGATCCAGACTGGTATTTAAACTAATGGCGGACCTACAGGAGGGACGAGAGGACAATGGGAGACCATGTGGGAAGAAAAGGGTGAAAGGACTTTTGCTGGTGGGCCATGAGGAGGTGCCACATGGTTTTGGGTTAAGAACTGGAGACCCCGGTGGCAACACAGCTGATGGTGCTGGGAACTGTGGGTGACCTGCCCAGCTGAGTACAGGTTACTAGGAAGAATTTGGAGTCTAGCCAAGCTACGGACTTCTATTTCTTTTCCTGACATACAGTACCCCTGATTGGCCTGGTTGGACAAAGGGGGGAAGGCAGGACTGTGTGTGTGTGTGTTTGTGGGTGTTTTAAAGGGACATTGTGCCATTATTCTAAACCTGTATAACTTTTGAATAAATAGTTCCTTTCCTTTTCACCAAACTCTGGCATTGAGAGCCACAATTAACATGGAGGCAGGCAAAACCCCACAGTTACAGAGAGACTCTGGAGGAGGGGCTTGTTTCCGTAATGGCATCTGGGCCCGCACGGGTCTATCCTGTAACATGATCGCACACTGTGGCCAGCATCTGGCCACTTGCAGGGTCTCCTGATACCACTGCTAGGGAGGCTCACTCAAAGCGTCCTACTCACCACCACATGAGGTTTCCTCAACCTCAGTCTTAGGAACTACACAAAGTGCCTATTACAGTCTAAGTAAGAAAATAAAATTCCATATCACACTCTTCATGTAAAATAAGGGGAGAAAAAATACTTTTTTCTTTGAACTATCTTCCTGTTTATCTTTCCTTCACTGTAACTAAAACTGCTCACACACACGATTCCTCTTTTATAAGACATTGTACATTCTTCTTGAAGCCTCGTAACTACAGAATTTGACCACGGGTGAGACAGTTGTCTGATTCCATGGTCATCACTGTTCCCTCTGCATTTGCCCATTGAAGGACTGGGTTCTATAGAATGATAGCCCTTTCAGTCCTTCCTTCAGACTGCATTTCCCAGAGAAATAAGATTGATCGCCACGTCCCCACGGAGAAAGGGACAGTCCACTGAGAACAAAGTTGCCACCCCCAGCTGACAGCAGTGGAGGGCTTTCTTCCTGGTGCCAGCTATCTTTTCCTTATTTGGAGTGGAAGATATACCACAAAGTAAAATCTATATTTAGACATGAAGTTAACGTTCGTTAATTTTACCAAGGCAATTTATTGGTAATTTTAAAACGTAAGTGCTGCCCTGGCTGGTGAGGC
Source organism: Micronycteris hirsuta (assembly GCA_004026765.1). Lineage (NCBI taxonomy): Eukaryota > Metazoa > Chordata > Mammalia > Chiroptera > Phyllostomidae > Micronycteris > Micronycteris hirsuta. The sequence goes on along the minus strand of PVJI01011467.1, from coordinate 36,476 downwards.
TCAGTGGACTGAGCACAGGACTGCGAACCAAAGGGTTGCTGGTTCAATCCCCAGTCAGGGCACATGCCTGGGTTGTGGGCCGGGTCCTCAGTAGGGGGCGCTCAAGAGGCAACCACACATTGCTGTTTCTCTCCCTCTCTGTCTCCCTCCTTTCCTCTCTAAAAATAAATAAAATCTTAAAAAAAAGTAAGTGCCAAGTTTTAAATCTACATAGTAGTGTCAAAAGAAGTATTAAAAAAATACTTTAAGTTAAAACCAATACAATCCCTATTTTACATGATCATTAAAGTCAGTGGAATATTGTAGTGCTTGTTTCCTTCCCTGGACAATGCAGAATTTCAGTCATTTTCACTGGAATAAGAATAGCAGTTGGCCTTAGCAAGCATTTCAAAAATGGTATTACAAGACAGCATTACAAAAAGTTTTTAATTTGATATATGAATATACATAATTCTATGTAGGTTTAAGAATAAAACAACATTATTCTATAAAATAATAATTCTAATAACTGAACTTATTGTAGATTACTTAGAAACAAATTAGCACAACATGCCTGATGAAGTATCAAAACTAATGTAAGGCTTACCCAGTATATTTTACTAATTTCAGAAAAGTAAGGCAGATCCAAAGCCCACCCACGCACCTGTCTCAATCCGTGAACATGTCACTTCTGCCATTTCTCCACTGGAAAGCACTAGTGTTAAAGTCCTGTGATTATAAAACACAAAAATATTATTTAAAAAAATATTTATTTATTTTTAGACAGAGGTGGAGGGAGGGAGATAAAGAGGGAGAGAAACATCAAGTGTGGTTGCCTCTCATGCATCCCCCTACTGGGGACCTGGCCTGCAACCCAGGCATGTGCCCTGATTGGGAATCAAACCATCGACCCTCTGGTTCACAGGCTGGTGCTCAATCCACTGAACCACACCAGCCAGGGTGAAACACAAAAATATTCTTTGTTCTAGTCTAGGGACTATTTTCTAAAAGTTTGACAATGTAACAACATGACATAGAAATAAATTCCCACACTTGAGCTGACTCCATTCTGATAAAGAAGTACTTCTCATTCTTTTATCAGAAGAACTCAAACAAGAAGCTGCTTTTTTCAAGTTATTCGTGATTGGCGATTGACCACTTACTTCATCATTCTAATCAAAGGTTTTCCTTCACTCCTTCTGTAACATTTTGATAGATTACAGTTCTTTTATTCCTGAATGGCTTAGACCCGTTTCCTCAGGGCCATTGAACCCCCTCCTCCACACTCCCTGGACAGGGAAGTGGACATGACCTTCAGTTTTTGAACTTGGCTGTCCTTTCTCACAAGAGTGCAGTGTGTACCGAAGAGAACTGGAAAGCGTTTCTCTACTAAAATATATTCTTGTCAAATAATGTGTTTTAGAAAGAAGTAAATATGCTTATCAAGTATGTTAATACGTGGGTAAAGTTAAATTTCAAGTCCCCATTTGAAAGTAATCACTGCTAAAGAAGAGCTTAGCTGATCTGCTTAACCCTGGAAATGAACTCAGTAATAGAATCTCTGCGTATATTGACAGCACATCAGGAGCGTTCTCTCCCAGAAGGCACTATCTCCACATGCTGTAAAGAATTCCCTCTTTTGATTCTCTGTGGTTCTTGGTTAGTGGGCTCCCACTGTAACCATTAAACAAACCTCCTTGTACACTCAGCCTGCATTTTTATGCCTGGCTGGAGGGAATAATGGCCCTGTAGTCACTGTGGCCTGCTGTGTGGTTGCTGGGAGAGTGGATTAGCTATGCCTGTTTTGGTTTTGAATGAATATACCCCCTGGCAAGCCATGTGGCCCAAATAGTTTCTTAGGTGTCACATGTACAGAACTGGTAGCTCACCCTTATAAGCACTCTGTACTCCTGGGAAGCCAAGCTTCAGTTGTCACAAATGCACAGACACAAATACAGCACTCACAGCAGTGCTGCCTGCCTGCGTTTCTTACTTTCCTCCTTCTATTTGAAAGAAGGATATAGGGACATGTCCACAGCTTTCATGTTGTTCTATTCCTATCGCATTTCCAGGAAAGTTGGAACAACTAGTTTACAGGAATGACCTACATCGAAAGATTAAGATTCAGTGAGACCAGTTGGCCCTGAATTTTTGCGCTGAAGTATTACTCATGATGAAAGCATTTGCCTGAAGCCTCTCTGCCCCCCGATTGCCCTCTGACCTCTCCAACAGAAATGAGTACATTAACTGAACAAATCTGGGGCCAGTGTATGTTCAGGGATAACAGGAAGGGGAAGGGCTCATGGTGCTTCCTCTGGGCAGGGGGTCCTAGCACCCAAGGTCCAGTACACTTGCTGGGGCATGGTGGGGTGGTGTGGGAGGGTGGGATTAGAGAGGAGTCAGTCCCACTTGGGCCATGGGGCCAGATAATTTGTGGGGAATGAGTTTCCAGTGTGTTCTGTAGTGCATACAGCGGTTATGAGGATGTCTCTCCCTTCACATTGAGGTTTGCATATTTGAAGATCAGTATAGTCCTTGAAGAAGAAAATATGTTTGAGTTAAACCTCTCTCAAGACAAAACACTTCTAACAAATTAGAGAGAAGGAATAGTTAAAAATTATTGAGAAAAATTAATAGTTAAAAATAGTTAAAATGTCTATTTTAGTAAAGAAGTACTCTAATCAGTGCCCCTGCCGCTGGATGCTGATTTTCAGAGATATTCGTGGGGGGCTGGGGGGTAGAGTAGATTTCTTTTCTTTAGCTAAAGCAGAGGTATATATTTAATTCAATCATGTATTGTACTATACTGATTATATTAGGTAGGATAGATAGCAAACAAAGGCAGGGAGGAGAAGGGATATATGCCCCACCCACTGACTTAGCAGTCCTTGAAATTCTATGTATCTTTTCCATTATCTGGGAAAGAAAGACTTTGAAATTGCTTTCATCCCAAGGCTTGAAAGGCCTGAAAGGGCCCATAGGGTCTAAAGGAAAAAGCCCATTAATACCTTTGGATATTCATACCCACATCCTGGAAAGCTTGCACTACCTTTACCTGTCAATCAATATGTAACTTCTTCACCCTCCCCCATTCCAGCCAACTGTGTAAGTGCTCAGGACAAAAGACTCTGGAGTTTGGTGCTCTTGGCTCTCTTGCCACCTGGCCTCAGACCACCTGGCCTCTGGCCAAGCTCGGCTTGCCACTCCGGCCTTTGGCAGCCCTTAACTTTGCTGCCCTTACCCTGCTTCACCCTGAACCTATGCCTTTCAGTCCCCCACCCCGACCTTAATTAACTAGGTGGGTTCTCTTCCAAGAAAACAGATCACCAATGAACTCTGTTTGCATGTTAATAGACTCGATGATCTTTAATTCTTTACTGCATTGGTGAGAAGAATCGAGTTTCTGGGAGTTTCTACCATAACAATTATACCAATATAACCAAGAAAATTAATAATGTTTTTATGAGCAAGGAACTATGCCAATTTCCAGAGGGCATTAAAAGGATCAATTTTTAATTTATTTTCATTAAGGAGGAAAGGAGTGGACATTTATCTTTATTTTCCTTTTTCATCCAGAAATATGATTTTAATTTCTTTCTTGCTATATGCATAATGTTTTAAAAGAAGATTTTACTTATTTTTAGAGAGAGGGGAAAGGAGAGAAACATCAATCTATGGGTTGCCTCTCACACAATACCTGGCCAGGTATTGGCCAGGCTTGTGCCCTGACCGGGAATGGAACCAGCCTGCCTTCAGTGTACAGGAGGATGCCCAGCCCACGGAGCCACACCCGTCAGGGCATGCAAGCTTTTTTCCTTGACCTCACTCCAGGCTTATGCAGTTGCTTTTTGTTTTTTAAAGTTTGTTATTTTGTTCTCTCACTTCCTAAAGCCAGTCAGCGCCGTGGCTCTGTGATTTTTCTTTGCTGTTGAATATCTTCTAGCGATGAGGCGATGCAGGATGGAGCATTTATTCAGAACCCTCCGACTCCCACTGAAGTTTGCCTTCGTGCAGCATTGTCGCTCACGTGTGAAAACGTACCCGTCCGTGTCCACAAACACAAGTGCGTAGGGGAATTTTCTACTTCAGTAAATGATTTTCATACTTTTTTAATTCAAGGAAGTACTTTTGTCACGAAAACACACATCCCTGCTTATCTAGCAGCTATAGGAAAACAAATACAATCATCTGGCCCAAGTTCAAAACCTTCTGCATAAAATCCTTAAAGATTCTATATCAATTTCTCTGCAAGAAGTGTTTTTTTCCCTCTCTGTTTTGGTTATATTTTAGTGTAAATACATTTGTATCCTTCAGTTCCTAAAGGTTTCAACTGAAACATCTTTTCCTCCTCTCTCTTTTCCAAAACTCTTGTGCCGATTTGAACTTGCAGAGGGGCAGTTTAAAAACAGCCCACATCCATCATGCAGTGGCCTTAGAAGGTTCTAGAGCTTACTGATGTTTTTTGTTAGAAGAGGCCACTGATATTTAAGAGAGGACTAAAATGTTAAACTAAACATCTCCCAGTTTGTCAAGGGTATATTTTTCTCTTACAACTGGATTCCTTATACTCTCATTAGTCATTAGTTTAAAGTTAGGTATTTAAGGTAACTACAAACAATCTATTTGAGTCTTACTGGACTACATCCTGAATGTGAGGGTAAGACAGCATAATTCAACTTTTCTGATTGAACTCAGCATGGGGCAAGCAGCATTTCTTTCAAACTCTGAAAGAGAGAAAACCATTCATCTACTTCTTCCTCAATAAAGCGATAAAACTGGTTTTAAATCTACCTATTGTCCTCTGCTTGGAGGCTTGTCCTCACAGCAGCGTTGGCCAGAAGAACTCTCGGAGATGATGCCCATGTTCTGTGTCTGTACCATCTGGTGTGGGAACCACCAGGCCACATGTAGCTATCAAGCACTTGATGTGTGGCCAAGTGTAAATGACAGACTGAATTTTTAGTTTCATTTAATTTAAATTTTAGTGATTAGTGGCTGCCATTTGGATAATACACCCTTATAGTTGTTTATCTCTGGCTAGTTAAGAAAATATTTGTTCTCCTCAGACATGATTTTTTATTTATTTTTATACTTTAAAAAAGATTTTATTCATTTACTTTCAGAGAGAGGGGAAGAGAGGGAGAAAGAGAAGGAAAGAAACATCAATCTGTGAGGGATACATTAATCAGTTGCCTCTTACATGACCCCAACTGGGGACCTGGCCCACCACCCAGGCATCTGTCCTCACTGGGAATCAAACCTGTGACCTTTTGGTTTGTAGGCCAGCGCTCAATCTACTGAGCCACACCAGCCATGGCCAGACACAACTTTGTAGAAGATTATAATTCTTGCCCTAAAAGAAGAAGAGTAATATGAGCAGTTATTTGTGGGGGGCTCTGCCCACAGGCCCCTCCCCGAGTCCGCCATGGATGAGAATAAGTCTACCAAGACATGATCTGCTTGGGGAGGAAAGGCGGTCGATCTCTCAAAGGAGAAGGGCCAGGAGCCAGTTCTGGGTCCTCAATGGGCTTTTATTGGGTTCAATTTGCACAGGAATACAGGTAAAGCTCATCAGTCATTGTCAGGCAGTAAGGATCAAACAATAGAGAACATTCAAAGAATTATGAGGGCTTATTCTGAGTCAGGCTCAGTTGGCTAAAGGGCTATACAACTTTGGGGAACAAACTCATTTCATGCTTGGACCCTTATCAGAAAATTGAGGACATTCTTAGCAAAGCAGGTTTCACAGGATTTTATGCATTCTTTCTTAGGCCTGATCGCCCCAGGGAACCGCCCAGTCCTGCCCAGGGTTGTACCGCCCTCCTACATTGTTTCAGGCTTAAGTCAGGCAGGAGAATTAAGGCAGCCAAGAGATTAGGAGACTTCTTGCAGACAGAATGAGGACACAAGCTCTGTCAAAGCTGAGGGGCAGGGTCCATCACCCCCTTTTTCTATAGCCCTCCAAGTCCTTCCCTGAGGACCCCTTTGTGGCCATGCCTGTCTTAGGTCGTCCCTCCTTTGAGGAATGTTACCCATAATTGGCTAACCAGTCATCTGCCCAGGGCCAAGCAGGGTGAAGTTAAAGGGAGCAGAGGTAGCATCCCTACCAGGAAGATAAGCTTTGTCTCCTTAATGGCTTATGGTTCCAAGGTCTCTCACTCAGCCTTAGCCATGGTGGTTACAGCTTCTGAAACCACGCAGGGCAGTTCCGAACAGTTATTACAATGTAATAAATTCTACCTTAATCTTTCTATAGTTTAATTACTTGATGCAGATTTAAAAAATTTAAATTACTCTTATGCCTAAGTATGACAATAAGAAATAGAAAACTGTTATCTAATCATCATTATTATTGTGCAATAATAGAATTGATGTATTTTTTAAAAATATTTTATTTATTTATTTTTAGACAGAAGGGAAGGAAGGAAGAAAGAGAGAGAGATAAACATCAGTGTGTGGTTGCCTCTCATGTGGCCCCCACTGGGGACCTGGCCTGCAACCCAGGCATGTGCCCTGACTAGGAATTGAACCAGTGACCCTTTGGTTCACATCCCATGCTCAATCCACTGAGCTACACCAGCCAGGGCAGAATTGATGTATGTTTTTAAAGATCGACTTTACAGCTTTTAAAAAAATTCACTTTTAGAGAGAAGCATCGATTGATTCTTGTATGTGCACTGACTGGGGATCGAACCTGCAACCTTCATATATTGGGATGATGCTCTAACTGACTGAGCTACTCAGCCAGGGCTAGAACTGATATATTATGACATTACTAATATATGTTTTTAAAGATTTTATTTATTTACTTTTAGAGAAAGGGGAAGAGAGGGAGAAGGAGAGGGAGAGAAAATCCAATGTGTGGTTGCCTCTTGTGCACCCCCAACTGGGGACCTGGCCTGCAACCCAGGCATGAGCATTGACTGGGAATTAAAACAACAGCCCTTTGGTTCACAGGTCAGCACTCAATCCACTGAGCCACACCAGCCAGGGTGACATTACTAATATTTTTATAAATAAAGAGTAATTTATCTAGCTAACCTGCTGTTATTGTTTTACACATGATTTTTAGAAGTTGCTAGCTCAGCGGTTTGGTAAGACATGCACATATTTCATGCTCCCTCAATTCTTCATGAGTTAACAGATTTTTCCTACTGTTTCTCTTATCTTTTGCATGTATTCTTCTTTTTCTTTTTTTTTTTGAACACTTGCTAGGCATTGTCAATCTTACCAATTATATTCGGGCTTTATTCTATAAAGAGATTATTTATCATATTTGAAAAGCTATCAGTCTTTCACCATTGAGTATACTATTCATGCTGGTTTTGTGTGTGTGGTTTTTTTAAATTTAATTTAATTTATTTATTTTAGAGAGAGGGGAAGGGAGGGAGACAGAGAGGGAGAGAAACAGCAAGGTATGGTTGCCTCTCACATGGCCCTCACTGGGGACCCGGCCCACAACCCAGGCATGTGTCCTGACTGGGAATCGAACCAGGACCCTCTGGTTCCCAGCCCGCGCTCAATCCACTGAGCTACACCAGCCAGGGCTGTGTGTGTGTGTTTTTTTAAGATTTAAAAAATTTATTTTTAGAGGGGGAGGGAGGGAGGAAGAGAGGGAAAAAACCATCATTGCATGGTTTCCTGTGATGTGCCCCCAACTGGGGACCTGGCCCCCAACCCAGGCATGTGCCCTGACTGGAAATTGAACCAGCGACCCTTTGGTTTGCATGCCAGCACTCAATCCACTGAGCCACGTCATCCAGGTTTTTCATATACGGTTTTAAATTGTGTGGGTAGTTTCCTTTGTTCTTATTTTGTTGAGTGTTTTTTATCATGAAAGGCTTTGAATTTTGTCAGAGTTCTTTCTGCTTTAATTGAGATGATCATGTGGCTTTTTTTAGTTCATTTTGTTGATGTGGTGTATTATGTTGATCAATTTTGCAGCAGTGTTCATAAAGGATGTTGGTTTATAGTTTTCTTTCTTTATTCAAAAATTTTTATTAAAGTGCAACTGACATACAACACATTAGTTTTGGGTAGTTTGACATTTATGTGCCTTACAATGTGATAACGTCAATAATCTAGTAACCATAACAGGTACAAACTTCCAGTTATAAAATAAACCTCAGGATGTAGTGTAAAGCACAGGGAATGCAGTCAATAATATGGTCTTCTTTTCTTGTAGTTTCTTTGTCCAGCTTTGGCGCCAGGGTTACACTGGTCTTATAGAATTGGGAAGTAGTTCCTCCTCTTCAATATTTTGGAAAAGTTTGAGAAGGTTTGGTATTAGTTCTTCTTTACATTTGTATTTATCAGTCTTTTTTAGAGAGAGACAGGAATGGGGAGAGAGCGAGAAACATCATTTTGTTGTTCCACTTGCTTATGCATTCATCGGTTGCCTCGTGGAGGTGCTCTGGCCTCAGTGGATGAGGATAACACTCCCACCAACTGAGTACCCGGCCGGGGTAGTTCTTTAAGTGTTTGGTAGAATTCACCCATGCGGCCATCATGTCCAGGGCTTTTTGTTGGACGATTCTTGATTACTGATTCAATCTCTTTACTAGTTACAGATCTATTCATATTTTCTATTTTTTTCATGATTTTGCCTTGATAGATTTTGTGTTTCTGGGAATTTGTTAATTTCCTCTAGGTTGTCCAGTTTCTTGGCATGCCATTGTTTATAGTACTGTCTAACAATCCTTTTATTTCTGTAGAATCAATTGTAATGTCCCTACTCTCATTTAAGATTTTAGCAATTTGAATCTTCTTTTTTATTTTTAGTCCATTGAGCTATAGTTTTGTCAGTTTTGTTGAGCTTTTCTAAGAACTATTTTTCGGTTTCATTTATTTTCTGTATTGATTTTTCTATTCTCTATTTTGTATTCCTCTGTTCTAATCTTTATTATATCCTTCCTTTTGGTAACTTTGGGTTCAGTTTGCCCTTCTTTTCCTAGTTTCTTAAGTTGTAAAGTTAAATTGTTTAATTTTTTTTAATGTAACTGTTTATAGCTGTAAATTTCCCCCAGCTCTGTTTTCCCTGCCTCATAAGGAGTTTTTCTTCATCATTCTCTAATCCTGTCTAATTCTTCTTGTGACTGTTTTTTCATCCATCAGTTGCTTAAAAAAATACTGCATGATTTCCACAAAATATCTGTTTTTTAAAACTTTTGGTTTTGATTTCTACTTCACTCCATTGTGGACAGAAAAGATACTTTGCATCATATCTCTATTATAAAATCGATTGAGACTTATTTTGTGGCTTAATGTAAGGTCTCTATCTCCAAATACAGCGTGTAATATTTATGTGTTGTAATCAGTCCTAGTTTGTACACCATCCATCAACGATTCTCTGAGGAGTCAGAACCATTTTGAATCCATGTCTAGCCTTCGGTTGTCACATTCCCTCCCTGGAAGGAAGAGCACTGGCTCCTGGGTGGGTGTGTTTTTGTGAATATAGCAAGATGAGTTACTGAATGTTTAGTGTGACAGAGTAACACTGAGAAATCAAATGTTGTTCCTTGATTTCTTTTTCTTTTTTAAAGATTTTATTTATTTATTTTCAGAGAGAGGAGAAGGTAGGGAGAAAGAGTAATGTATGGTTGCCTCTCACATGGCCCTCACTGGGGACCTGGCCTGCAACCCAGGCATGTGCCCCGACTGGGAATCGAACCGGGACCCTCTGGTTCCCAGCCCGCGCTCAATCCACTGAGCTACACCAGCCGGGCCCTTGATTTCTTAACTATAGGACATCTGTAAGAAATGAAAATGGTTTAGCCTATTCTTGGAGCATTTTGCACAGCATTTGCTATTAGAAGTTTATGGTGAATATAATCAATATACTGTATTATTCAAAGTTCCCTAACCCAAGGAACTTATCATAAAATGCCATCTAACATGTTGTTGAATTAGTCTGTGAATCAATTGATTCTCTTTACAATACAATTGAATTATACATTTGAGAAGGGTGAGTGACAAGAGACACTTATAAAATTACAACATGGTAAGTGATGCAATCAATTCAGGTAGAAGATACATCTTCTTTATTATTATTATTATTATTATTATTATTATTTATTTATTTTTTAGACAGAAGGGAAGAGAGGGAGAAAGAGAGGGAGAGAAACATCAATGTGTGGTTGCCTCTCATGTGGCCCCCACTGGGGACCTGGCCTGCAACCCAGGCATGTGCCCTGACTGGGAATCGAACTGGTGACCCTTTGGTTTGCAGCCCGCACTCAGTCCACTGAGCCACACCAGCCAGGGCAGAAGATACATTTTCTGAGCCCACAACACAACTTTTAATTATTGTGTAAAACCTATCTGTTTATATGTCTGTCCCTATGTTGAATCTATGATTTCCTCAAGTACACAGACTTTATCTTACCCATCTCTGTTTGTGTCTGGCCAACAGTAAATACTAAAATTATATCTCAGTAAAAAGATGAATGTTTAATATATAGTGTACATGCATGGAATTACTTATTTAGAGCACATGAACATAGCAAACATATTTTGTGTAAGACCATGAGACCATGAAACAGTGATGGTCTTTGTAAATGACTCGGGACTAACGCTCGAAGAGAGCAGCGGTTGAAGTCCTTTCTGTGAAGAGCCGCAGGTCAGCATCAGTATTTGCTGCATGATGTGCACACAGTGCAAACAGCAGTGTTATGAATGGAGCACCTATTTGTGCACTGCACATAGAACAATCACTTGGATGTTCTGTGTGTTTAAGATAGAGTTAAGGTAGCTGTCTTGAAGCCACTGTACTTATTTATGTCTTCATGTAAGCCTTTGCTTACAACTGTCCCTCTCTCCTAAATGTGTGGTCCAAGATAAAATGCTGTTTTAGATTCAATTTCTCAATAAAAAGGAAAATATTTCCACAGATGAAGTAAGAAATTCGTCACCCATTTATTGAAGTTTTATGGAGAGAATGCTTACAGTAGACATATTGCCAAGTTTAGGAACGAGGGCAGAGACCACAGATAAGATTTCATCTGGTACCTAGTGTCTAGAAGGGCTGTTCTTGAAAACTTCGAGTACATGGAATGAGAGAGTTACAGGGTTGTGTTGCCAAGGATGCCGAGATACTGTGTGAATAGAAAAGATGTTTGTGCTATGAGGAATCAACTTAAAAGCAGCCTTTTAAAAAGTAACATTTTTCTGGAAGTGTGAAAAATTAAGTAGTTTAGATAACTGATGGTAACTATAAAACGCACTGTTTTGAAAATATTCCACAACAACGAATAAATAATTAGACAATTCTCTCTGCTTTTTACTTGTTTTAATTCTCTGGACTTGAGTGCAAATAATTTCTTCTCCACACTCCTGTGCTCCCACCTCCTACGGACACTAATGAGGTCTGTGTCCAGGATCCTGCGTGTGATGCTCTTCTGGCCCATCTTGGCCCATTTAGGCCACCGCTCTGCCCTGAGAGTTGTGCTAGAATCAGTCTCCAGTATAATCACCTGTAAAATGGAGATAATAATTGTCCTTGCTTCATATGGCAAGTGGGAGTAGTAGGTGAGATGAAGCCTGTTAAGGGCCTAAAAGGGTATTTATCTCAAAACGAGCTTAGTATCAGGGGTCTGGATTCTCATTTCAACGCAGAGTGGGCAGAGCACCGAAAGGTAGCAAAAAGATCTTTTCTTCTGCCATCTTGTGTCCATTTTGGGAATAACACCAGAGTGGAAGAGTGGAAGACACCAGAAAAAAAACCTTGTCTGTTGACATCTAGTGGTCATTTTGGGAATAACATTGGAGAAGAGGTCACTCTGCTGCCATCTAATGAGCATCTTATGAATAACAACTGAGTGGAGGTCACCCGGAAAAGCCATCCTTTCCGAAGGTTTCAGAGCCTATAAAGAATGTCGGACCCTGACATGAATTGAGTGCGGGCTGGAAACCAAAGGGTCACAGGTTCGATTCTCAGACAGGACACATGCCTGGGTTGCAGGCCAGGTCCCCCAGTGAAGGCCATGTGAGAGGCAACCATACATTGATGTTTCTCTCTCTGTCTCCCTCCTTTCCCCTCTCTCTAAAAATGAAAGTAAAAATCTTTTAAAAAAATGAATGTATGCAACGTAGGGCGTGTCACAACTAAGATTAGCGGTGCCCTGGAAGCTGCCCACTGGAACGCAGAGTTTTCAAGGTGAAACCTGATGCAGTACCTGGTGCACCATCAACTGCTTTCTTGCCTGGCTCTTCCATATGTGTATGCCTTATGCCACCCTCCCTTCTTGCCAGAGGTGGTGCTGGGAAAATGTGGCCAAGGAGAGTCCTGGAGGCCAGTTTTCCATTCTGGCTCAAGCCAGCTTGTGAGGGGCAGATAGAGTTTCTGAGGAAGAAGACAATAGAGACCTTGGGGTGAAATCTCCATCCTGGATCCATCCCAGCTTGTGATGGGCAGCTTGGGTGCCTGGGATAATGTTCGAGGTGACACTGGAGGCGAGTTTTCCATTCCTGCTTCAGCCAGTGTGTTCTGGGTAAACGGGCAAAGAGAGACCAGGATGCATTTCTCCATCCCAACTTCAGGCAGGGTGTGAGGGGCAGCGTGGGTCTTGCTGTAAGGTGTCAGGAGAGAGCTGGAGGCAAATTCTGGATTCCAGCTACAGCTAGTCTCTGAACAGCAGAGAGGGTGGCTGGACCAGTTTCTTGGGTACAGATCCTCTGGGCCCAATTTAAGTGAGCACTTTCTTTGGGACCCCTTTTCATGAACACATCCTCCCCACCGAACTTGAGAGTGCACTACTTCTGTTCCCAGTTTATTCAAGACTATTTAAAGGATATTTTCCATTCTGTGTATGTATTATGATATAGCACCATGCAATTTTTGATTGCTCAAGTTGTTTCAGATTGGCACAGCAGCATTCCTTTCGTGCTGGTCTTGGCATCTTGAAAAGTCCAAAGATTTTTCAAGAAACACCTTGCTCTTTTTTTATTTTTATCAATAACATTTCCCTGGGGGGAGGGGTATAACATTTCCCCAGTGCACTTGGTACTTTTGCTTACCCAAAACTAAAAGTAGTGATTTTTTTCAAGGAGTCTGGGGAATGGTGTTTAGAAACAGAGATCTCATACCAGCAGTTCCCATTGAGTGCCCAGAAGTGTGTCTCTTCTCTGACAGTTCATATTTTTAACTTTATTCTCCCACATAAAAACCACATTTTCCCCTAAGACATCAGTGTACAAGCGGGGACCCTGCTTTTAGGATTTCTCTTTAATCTTGGGTAACTTAATGATGACATGCCTTGGTGTGTTCCTCTTTGGGTCCAACTTCTTTGGGACTCTCTGGGCTTCCTGGACTTCCTGGAAGTCTATTTCCTTTGCCAGATTAGGGAATTTTTCCTTCATTATTTTTTCAAATAAGTTTTCAATTTTTTGCTGTTGTTCTTTTCCTTCTGGCACCTGTATAATTTGGATAATGGAACGTTTCAGGTTGTCCCAGAGAATCCTCAGCCTCTCTTCATTTTTTTTGATTCTTGATTCTTCATTTTGATCCAGTTGGATGTTTATTTCTTCTTTCTGTTCCAAATGGTTGCTTTGAATCCTGGTTTCCTTCCTGTCACTGTTGGTTCCCTGAATATTTTGCTTTATTTCATTTTGGGTATCTTTCATTTTTCAACCAAGCTCAATCAGTCCTGTGAGCACTTTGATTACCAGGGTTTTAAATTCTCCATCAGATAGGTTGACAATCTCCTCATCACTTAGTTCTGAGGTTTTGCTCTCTTCTTTCATTTGGGCCATATTTCTTTGTCTCGGAGCAGCTGATAGGTTGTAAGGGGTCCAGGCCTTAGGTAGTAGCCCCAGCAGGGCAACCCTCCTTGCTATGCCGCCTGTGGGGGAGGGGCCAGAGAGGGAACTGTGTGGCTGGACTGCTGGTCTCTAGCACACTTTTCAACTCTTGCTTGAGACTGGGAGAAACTCCCACTGTGGCAACCCCAGCCATAGCTGACAGTCAGCTCTGAGTCTCAGTTTCCCTAAGTCAGCCCCTCCCGCTCTGCTTATGGAGCTCAGCAGTCAGCCCCGCCCCTCAGCCACCTCACTGCAGTTTTTCTGAGTTGGCTTGTGTGGTTTGTCTTATGGGTCTGGTTGTTCTGGTTGATTTTTTCTTTTATTCCTTGGTTGTAGAAGCTCCATGCAGTTTGATTTTATGATGCTTTTGGTTGTTTATTGATTTTAGATTGGTTGTTATCCTCCTTTTGGTTGCGCAAGGAAGCCAAGGGTTTCTACCTATGCCTCCATCTTGGCTGGAACCTCCATAAAGATGTTTTTAGCAAAGCACTTGCAAGTTGGGTTCAGCACAGTATTTTTTTTCAAGGAGTGGAAGTCATACTCATTCTGTAATACAAGCAGTGAAGCGTTTCACAAGACTTGTAATAAAGATGTTTCTAACAAGATGCTTAAAACTGCATTCAGTACAGGGTTCTTTCAGTTAATAGAAGGTATACCCATCCTCTAATGAATGTAGTGAAGTGTTTACAGTGTTTGTGAAACAAATGTTTCTAATAAGCTACTTGCCAGTTACATTCAGCACAGTGTTCTTTCCTTGAATGAAAGTGGTGCCCATTCTGTGATGGTTCACAGACTGTAATAACAATGTTTCTTTATCACAATGTTCTTTCAGCATGTTTTCACAGATTAAAAGATAAGACTTTATAAATGTGTTAATAATACTCTTTAAATATTAAATGCTACAAATTAACAATCTCGATTGGTTTATACTGTCCTGCCTGTTTACAGAATGGATCCAATGTATTGGCATGTATTGAGAATACTAGTGTACAATTATATTCATCTTGGTGAAACATTTTTAGTATGTACTAAAAACGTAACATATGTAGACCAGCAGATGAGACTGAAATTTCACTTTGGAATCAAAGCCAGAGATTTTTTGTAATTCTATAAATATAATGTAATATCCTTGGCCTATTTAATGAATTAAAACTTAGAAAATTATTCTCATTGTTAATTTTATTCTGTGAATTGTTTAAATACATAGCAGAATTGTGTATACTTTGGTGATTATAGTTCTGCACCTAAGTTTACGGAGTCAAAGGAGCATCAGGAAATGCATGAAATTGTGCTAATAGGTGTTTAAAAGCAACAAAATCTGTCATTAAAGAAGCTGTGGTTGCATAGAGCACATTTAATTTCTATTCAACTCTTTAGCTTCCTCATTCCTTATTTTATGACAGCTTAATTCATGAAGCACTAATAGTTAAAATTAATAAGATTATTCATATATATATTTCTATCATGATGATTTGGGAATTGCAGTATTGTGATAGAATTTTCTTGTATTATCCATATTTTGACAACAATAAAAATAATCAGAACTTTTATGGCTTTCAATATATGAGCTTCCATGGATAGAGAACAATATCCTAAATGTATGAATGTTTATATTTAACAATCATGACTGGCATTTATTGAAAGCTTGCTGTGTGTAAGTCACAGTGATAAGATATGCAATGTTGTAATCAGTGTGACAATGACCTCATTTTGTAGATGAGGGTGTTAAGAGTTTAAGGAAATGTGGGTATGACTTATACAGAGAGTGCATTTAGTACAGTCATAAATTTGGGTATGACATAAGTGATCTTTTAATCTAAAGGTATGTTTGTATCATGCATTGTTCTAATATATTCCTATAACTAAGTAGAAAGTTTATGCCTAAACACTGAGATAGTTTTAGTATGTAACTGACTTGGGGGCAGTGTCTTCCTCGGTCTTACCCACTCTTAAGATTTCAGGGATAAAATTAGTGGTTAAAGTTACTGTTAGATGCCCTCAAAACATTCTGGACCAAGACTGGAGAAAACTCTTTTCAAGTTCCTACTGAATAAACAAGTCTGGCTGTTTGTGGGGGGCCTCCACCAGCAGAGCTCCCCCAGGCTGCCGTGGATGAGAACAAGTCTACCAAGACACGATCTGCTTGGGGAGGAAGGCTGACCAGTCTCTCAGAGGAAAAAGGCCTCGAGCCCCTCTCTCAATGGGCTTTTACTGAGTGTAGCTGCATAGGGATGCATAGCAAAGAAAGGAGATGCGGTTCACAGATAACATTTCTGGGATCATGGGGATCCTTTTGCATCAGGGTCTGGTAGACAGGGTGACGCCAATTGGCTGTAAAACCTGGGGAAACAAACTTATTTTGTGCTTGGACCCTTAACACTTAAATTGAGGACATTCTTAGTAAAGTAGGTTTCACAGGACTTTATGCATTCTTTCTTAGGCCCGATCAACCCCCTCCGGGAACTGCCAATTCTGGTACAGGGCTGCACCCCCTTTGGCATTGTTTCAGGCCTGAATCAGATGGGGGAAGCAAGGCAGCCAAGATATTAGGAGACTTCTCACAGGTAGAATGAGGACTCAGGCTATGATAAAGCTGAGGGGTAAGGGTTTTTGTCCCTTCTCCACAACCCCCTAAGTCCTTCCCTGATGGTCCCTTCACAACCATGCCTGTCTTAGGTTGTTCCTTCCTTGAGGAATCTTACCTGTCATTGGCTAACCAGTCATCTGCCCAGGGCCAAGCAGGGTGAAGTAAAGGGGACAGAGGTTGCGCCCCTGCTGGGAGGATAAGTTTTGTCTCCTTAGTGGCTTATGGTCCCAAGGTCCCCTACCCGTGGGGCCTTTTCTCCTGTCCATGCCATTGCAGCTTTTGAAACCAGACAGGACGGTTCCCAACAGCTGTTAAAGTCTTTTGTGCCAAAAATAAATAGGAAAGGGCTGCTTAGGGCCAAATCTGCAAGTCATCAATCAGTTTCAATTGTGTGTTGGGAGTAGAAGGGACGTAGTTTCTTTACAAGTGAATTCTGCTCTCCCATTAAAAATCTTATTTTAAACATGCTCCAAAAGTTTAAGGATTCCAGCTGTTTTGGAACTTGGGAAAAGGACAAGATAGCATGAAACAGAATTATCTACATCTAGGTTTAAATCTCCTCAGCTTCCAAGACACACCCGATGATGGCTTGCCCGGATGTCTTCTGAGGTGCTATTTGAGGGACTTAGTAGCTTAAGTGTTAGTCTAACCAGTTTTCGTGCATGGATTTCCTTCTTCTCCTTTTAACTAATGGTATTTTCTGTCAATCATGTATTCACCTGTTCTTAATGCCTCCAAGCCTTTGTGCACCCCTGGGCATACTGTTTACTCAACTAAAGCTTTCCCATAATTGGAATCCCAAATCTCGTAGTAGAAACAGGCAACACAAGAGACTAAATGCTGTACCTCCAATTTTTAAATCCATTTTAACCTGTAAGTTTATGATTCAAATTAGTCATCTTCACACTGTACTCTGTAGAGTGAGTTTTGTGGAAATGATTCACAGGAAACAAGAATATTTGGGTCTAAAGTGGACGCTGTGTTGTGCTGCTCAGATCCCTTTCAGAACTAAAGGATTTCCTCCAATAGCTGCTGGGAGTGCTGCTAGGTCATAACCACGACCTGTCAGCCCTCTCTGGGACTTGTTTATGGCTGGAGACAGCTCCCTTGTCCCAATACATGAGTCAGCCTCCATATGAGCACCCTGTAAGGACAGGGAAGTCTTGCTGTGACTGTTTGCAACATTTCTGTCGCCCAATCTTGCTTTCTACATTTCCTTCACAAGTGCTCATCTCAGAGCACCTGCATGCTAATTTCTTATAAATTCCTTCATGATAATTTCTTCTCAAGAGTCAGTCCCAGGGAACTCGACCTGCAAAATCAATTATAGTCACTCTGCTTTTATCTTTTTTATATACTGGATATATGTGTAAGGTTTCACTTAAAGCGAACCAAACTAAAATCTTTGGAAGTCACTTGTCTAACAATGAAACAAATGCTTCACCTTATAAGAAAACTTATCATTATGGTTTTGAGCAAGATCCATTTATTTGAGTTCATCTTTCCAAATCAATACCTAAGGAGTGTTTTTCTTTGCAATTGTTTCTTTTTTGGCCTTTTTGTTTGTTGTATTTACATGTATACTCATATGTTTTTAAAAGCTGAAAATAGCCCTGGCTGGTGTAGCTCGGTGGATTGAGCGTCAGCTTGGGAAGCAAAAGGTTGCTGGTTCCATTTCCTGTCCCAGCACAAGCCTCAGTTGTGGGCCAGGTCCCCAGTAGGGAGCGTGTGAGAGGCAACCACACATTAATGTTTCTCTCCCTCTCTTTCTCCCTCCCTTCCCCTCTCTCCAAAAATAAAATAAAATCTAAAAAAAAAGCTGAAAATACATTAATAAAATAATGAATGTTTTTGATATTACATATGTAAAACCACTAACATGTATAAAAGAAGCAATCATGACAGACGAGAGGAGGGCATTCAGCAGATGGCACATATTCTCAAATATTTTATGTATCCAATCCTATCTCCATCCCCTACCCAAAGAATTTTAAGAGTTTGTCTTAAACTATGGTATAAATAAGTATATTATATATAGAGTTTTCATTCATTTTTTTAAAAATTCTCTCATTAAAAAATATACCATCAACTAACTAGCTTCTTGTAATAGGGGAGTAAGCCAATAACAGAAAAGGTTAACGGTCATATGATAAAAGTCACTGTATTCTGTGGTGCTTTGGAAAACTAGCAAGGAAATGAACTACTAAGTTGCTGAAAGTTTAAGTGATAACATTTAGCTACTAAAAAGATAATTCAAGTTTAATGAGCTCATGAATGACTAAGTTCTGGATTTTAGCAGGCTCCTGTGGCGTTCACGCAGTAATTCTAACTTATGCAGCAGTCAAGAAGAAATACAGCTCAGGTGCCGAGGTTGATTTTAAATTGGGTTTTCCTGCTGCCTTATTGCCTGGGAAGCAGCCCACACAGCAGGCCTTGGCCTCCTGTGCCAGCAATATGGATAAGGAAAATAAATAAGCTCTGCCCACTCATAAGTTGTGTTTTTGCTTTGGCAATTTCCAAATCTGATGTGGCAGTAATTAACCGATTAGTAGAATATGATATAGGCAGTCAGAAGAGAGACTCGGAATGCAAAGTTGTGAAAGAATATTATTTATTAGACAGAATAACAAAGTATTATATATATATGTTATTTAACATTTATTATCTGGGCTACTACACTTTCTAGTAATGAACTTATTCTGGAGCCTAAAATACCAAACTTAGATATTTCACAATTCTTGCTCACAACTTCTAAGCTTTTTAAAAGATTAAAATTTAGTAGGTAAAGGACTATTGAAAAATACTGGAAAATATGAAAGTTAGGTAGCACCAGTGACCATAAGCATTTTTAAATATCTTTTCTGGAGAAATAGTGATTTAATCAGGCACTGAAAATACATTTTTATCAAGGTGAAGGGATTGAGAGGCACAAACTGCCAGGTATAAAAACAGTCACAGGGACATAAAATACAGCATAGAGAATATAGGCAATAATATTCTAATAACTATGCATATAGTGCCAGATGAGTGATCACTTCATAAGTATGTAAATGTCTTGTCACTATTTTGTATACCTGAAACTAACACAATATTATATGTCAACAGTAATTGGAAAATTTTCAAAAGAGAATACATTTTCTCCTAAAAATGGAAGTGTATAGTAGCAATACTGTAGTACTAAAGTAACAGCAATATTCTTCCGTCAAAGGTGAATAAACTTTATAAATGACAACATATAAATTTATCCACTCTCTTTATACACAATAAGTATTTTTCTGAGTCCCAGAACTCTAAAGTACAACAAACTCTAGATCTTTTTTGTTAATGCACAACAGGGAGAGCATGAATACATGAAGTTGATTTATTTATTTGACAGATATTTTGAGCATATATTATACAAGGTCTGTCCAGAAGGTATCCTGTCATGTACTATGAAAAATAGAGACATTTATTGAAGAAGATACAAAATACAAGAAACACTGTACACAGGACAATGATGCCTCAGTCCCCTTCAAAGTTGGCACCTTGGGACCTCACACAGTTTTCTGAATTGCCATGAGCTGCCCCATTGTATTTTCTTGAATCTCACAGATGGTCTGAAATCTCTTCCCTTTCAAAGGTGATTGTAGTTTTGGGAAAAGCCAAAAGTCACAGGGTGCCAAATCTGGGCTGTAGGGGGCTGAGTCACCTGGGTGATTTGATGTTTCATCAAAAATCCCTGCACCAGACAGGATGCATGAGCGTGAGTGTTGTGGTAATGAAGCTGCCAATCACCAGGTGTCCCTAGCAGTGGCTTTCTGAGTCATCTGTATAGTTTCTTCGGAGGAATGTTCAAGCTTAATGCAAAATTTAATGCAGATTCATGGCTCTACTCACTCAGTCATTTTGAATGCGACAGCCACACAGTACACATGCTCACTCAACAGTGTCTACTTCCCCCACTGACTAGCACAGTGAAGTCGTCATTGTTCACACATGTGCATTCCAGTCCACTCTCCTTGGCTGCCAGGTTACATCAATGTCACATGAACCATTCTCATTATATTAACAATGGCTGGACTTTTTCCGGACAGACCTCATATGCCAGGCATTGTGTTAAGCAATGCAATTATGAATAAGGTAGTCGTGTCTTCTGCTGACACTATTGTCTAATAGAAGCAGCTGACACTAAGCTACTGTAATACAGGATGACAGATGCTGATAGGGGGCCACACAAGGTACAAAAACTGGATCTAAAAGCATTGGAGAAATTTTCCTGGGGGACATGTCTACGTTGAGGCATTAAAGTTGTACATCTGTTGGTGGGGAGGGGTTAAAAAAGATAAAGCATATACAGAATTCTGAAAGTCAGAAAGCATTTCTTGCTCATGGAACTGAAAAAATAATTCAGTGTAGCTGAGTCTTGGCAAGGGGGGGGTGGTAGTGTAGGGAGATGCAGTATGCAAGAACCAGTTCATGAAGAGCCCTGCAAAACATGTTAAGGATCAAGGACTTTATCATATGGCAACAGGAAGGCACCGAAAAGGTTTAGGCCAAGGAGATAAAAGTTATGTTTTAGAAAGATTATTCTGCCTCTAAAGTGGAAAAATGAAGGCAAAGAGACCAATTAGAATTCTGAGACAGCAGTCTAGGTGAGATGATGATGATGACATAAAGTCAGCAATACAAGGAATGTTAAGAAGTCGAAAGATTACCAGTTTAGGAAGTAAAATAGGCAGGGCTTGGCGATTGGTTATAGGTGGGCACAGCAGGAGGAGATTGTGTCATCTTTTCAGAAAGAAGAAAGGGTTTGGGAGGATACTAAGTTCCTTTTTTGAACATACCGAATTTGAGGGACTAAAGTTACTGTAAACAGTCAGTGGGAGCACTGGGGAGTCTCCCTCATTGGTCAAGATGATGGTAGGGGGAGGTTCTCATACTGAGCCTGCCCAAAGCTAGAAAGATGAATGGATAGAGGTCCAAGCGGGCCAAAAGCTAGCAAGATAATTGGATAGAAAAAAAAGCCTTCCCCTCCCTATCTCTGGAAGAATGGCAGGCTGGGGCAGAAAGAGGAGATGGTCCTTGAGACAGGAGGCCACCTTCGTCCCAGGTTGCACAGCATCTGCATAAAACCTCTTTCCTTTTGGATCAGCACCTGCCTTACAAGTTAGGCTTCTGTTGTGGCAGGCAGCTGAACCTGTTTCATTTGGTTATACTAAGGGATAAGCAAGTGCAAATGTTGGGCAAACAACTGAATGGGTAGGTCTGATGTTCTGTGCAGTGCTCCGAAATGGAGGTGCAGACTGGAGAGCTGTTGGTATGACACGGTACCTAAAGCCACGGGAGTGGTGACACTGTCCGAGGCAATGTGTAGAGCGATGAGAGAATGGCTGTTGGAAGAAACTCTAAGGAACACCAAAATTAAGGAGAAAAATAAGAGCTCTAAGTCCAGCAATAATTCTGAATCCGTAATTTGTACATTAGTTTATATACTCCTTGGCCAAGTCTATTACTAGAAGTACCGTATTTTTTGGATTATAAGATGCATTGGACCATAAGACGCGCCTAGGTTTTAGAGGAGGAAAATAGGAAAAAAAATTTGAAGCAAAAAATGTGATAAAATATTTAATAACACAATATTTCACCAATGTAAATGTAAACAGAACTCAACAGCAGCACTGACAACCATTATTACTGACTTTAAGCTTTCAGTACGGAAACTCCTCTAATCATGAGGGAACCCCAAGAACTCCTCGTCACTACTGTCCACACTTATGAAGCGCAGTTCCTCAGAATCACTAGTATCACTGCCTTCACTCTGTTCATAGAGGATGTCACCTTCACAGCCGTCTAAGGCATTGCTGATGCCACATTTTTTGAAGGACCTCACAACGGTTTCATCCTTAACTGACTGCCGTGAGGTCTGCACCCACTCACACACTTGGGTGATGGTGGGCCTCTTCGTTGGTGTCGGATCGTGATTTCCAGCAGCTATCCATCTGTTCCACTCTTCTCTCATGAAAACTTTAAATGGCTTATTGATGGAAATGTCCAAAGGTTGTAACTGGCTGGTAAGCCCCCCAGGAATTATGGCTAGATGGGTTTTCTCTTCTTTAAATCTCTTTTTTGTGGCTTCAGTGATATGTGCCCTAAACTGGTCAAGCACTAATCAAGCAGGTTTTTTCAGCAGCCCTCCAGGACGTTTGGACCACACTTTTTCTATCTATATCTTCATGCCATTTTCGTCCATCCATCCTTTGTCATGAACATGAACAACAACTCCTCTTGGGATTGCCTCTTTTGGCATGTTTTCGCCCTTGAAAATCAGCATTGGTGGCAGTTTGGTGCCATCTGCTCAGCAGGCAACACAACCGTGTGATGGGTTTTATCACGCCCTGAGGTTTCCAAATTATTATTTTGGCACCTTTCACATCAACAGTCTTGTTTGACGGAACATCAAAGGTTAACGGGACTTCATCCATGTTCCCAATCCGGCCTATTTCAAATCCATTTTTCTTTCTTGCATCCAGTACAAATTTGTGAAAAGACACAATCTTGGATTCATATTCTCTAGGCATTTTTTGTGCAGTCCTACCGGTAGTTTTGGTGCACACAGCAAGGCCACATCTCTTCAGAAATCTGTGGCACCATGATAGTGACCCAGCGAACTCCTCGATGCCTTTCTCTGCAGCAAGACGTTTGGCTTCATATACGATCATTTTTGCAGATACCGAGAAGCCATTGTTCCTGTGACGTGTGACCCACTCTTTCATATCCACTTCTGACTGTGGCCATTTGGCAGCATGCCCATGAAAACATTGTTTTGTCTGTTTTTTGCAATTGATCCTCCTGTCTCTTCCATTCCCGTATCATTTTTTCAGTTGGAGGTGGCCCAGAGTGTCTCTCCGCTGCTCTGTTCCCATGTTCTTTGGTGTACTTCAGTACCTCCAGTTTAAAAGGGATTTTTTATGAAATCCTTTTCTGCTTTGACATCGTTCCACAATTACGGTAGATTCAGCAGGAGACTATGGTACGCTATCATATCTTTCTACAACAAAATACAGTAATGACAGAACTATCAGCACTGTGTCCTTCATAGTTACGGGGGCCCTGCAGCTGAGAACGTCAGTGGATGACACACTGCTATGGGGGACCTGCTGCTGACACTGTTATGGGGGGACCTGCTGCTGACAGTTATGGGGGATCTGCTGCTGACACTGTTATGAGGGGATCTGTTGCTGACACTGTTATGGGGGGACCTGCTGCTGACACTCTTATGGGGGATCTGCTGCCGACACTGTTATGGGGGATCAGCTGCTGACACTGTTATGGGGGGATCTGTTGCTGACACTGTTATGGGGGGATCTGCTGCTGACACTGTTATGGGGGGACCTGCTGCTGACACGGTTATGGGGAGATCGGCTGCTGGAGGGCCACAGGTTGTGCAACACTCTTGGATGCAGTCAGCAGTTTTGCACAACCTGCGTGGCTCTGTAGCTGTTGCAAATTATAGCTCCCATCATCCCAACCTGTCCAAGCATGATGGGAGTTGTAGTATTGCAATAGCTGCAGGGCCACATTGACAGGTGACCCTGCAGTGGAATTTGCCTATGCTAATGTTAATGGGGGACACACCAGTCACGTGATGGAGGCATGTATGGGCGCTGCAGGCTTTCTTCTCCTAACAGGCCTGCACTGCCTCTACCCTCCTCCCTAGCACTATAGTTTGCTGCAGTGGGGACTCCGCTCCTGCCTCCCTTGCTTCGTACCACCGGGACACCCCCTCCTCCCAGCCCAGGGTTCACAGCATCGCCCCTTTCCTGCCACCACCAGCTTCCTGCAGCAGTGACCCTGCTCCTGCCTCCTGTGACCTGGTTCCACCGCAGCCCCCTTGCCCTGCCCATAGTGAGCCAGGTAAGCTACATTTGGACTATAAGACGCACCGCCATTTTCCTCCCAAAGTTTTTGGGGAAAAGTGTGTCTTATTGTTCAAAAAAATACGGTACTAACAGGTATGAAAGTCTTCTTTCATTTTTCTTTTCTTCTTACCTAGTAAAGCCATAAATTTGCAATAAAAAACTTAAAATACCTGAAATCAATGAACAATGAAAAAGTAACTGTTAAAATATAATCCACAATTCAGAGACAGCCCTTGGTTGTTCAGTCCCTAGCTTTGGCTATGCTGAGCTTCCTACATTAAGTTTTTACTCATGATGTAATTTGTTAAGTTATCTGTTTATTTCCTGATTGTCTAGATAGCTTTTAATGGACTTGCAGCTCAGTGACAGCCTGTAGAGATTTTTCTGATCAAAACATGTGAGTACATACGGATATGTCAGGGCATGACCATGGTCCATCATTTCCACGTGGAAAAGATGCAAATACAGTTTTGGATGGGTGGATGGGGACTTGCCCCAATACACTTCCTTTAGGTCTGGAGTAGAAACAGGAATGTGGCCTCTAGAGCGGTTAATCATTGGTGTGCTGAGATGTTTAACAATTGGCTTGTGAGGAAAAAGGAGCCCTGATTTATTGTTCACCAACTTTTTATAGTGTAATCACCATCTCCACTCCTGACAGTTGCAAGCTATCAACTCAATGTCACTGAAGACAGAGCAGAGAAAAAAGTATAGTCAGCTTCTGCAAGCCAGTGCAAGCTGGCCTGGCACACTGCTGGGTCAAGAATGATCTGATCTGCCTGGTGGCCAGAAATGGGAAATTACCTTTTATGTGACAGTTTAAGGTATGAGAAGAATAAATTCTATAAACACTGAGCTTTTCCTTTAATGAAAATTGACTTATTCACCTATATTAATTTTATTTGTAGATGTTAACTTTTGCCTTTAAATTGAGGGCTGGTGGTAAGAGTAATGTATCATTAACCTAATCACTTAGCATTTGTTAAATTACCTATCTTTTTTGGTAAGTGGTAAGTTTCTAAAACTGGTTTGTATCTGAAATTGAAATGATTGAGAATCATTTTAAAGCTAATTCCTTATACCATGAACTGCTCCCCCTGCAAAAGAGACCAGTTTCTTTTCATTTTGGGATATCAGTATACTCTGCATTCTAATATATTTTTTTAAAAAAAGATTTTGATTTATTTATTTTTAGACAGAGGAGAAGGGATGGAGAAATAGGAGAGAAACATCAATGTGTGCTTGCCTCTTGAGTGCCCCCTATTGGGGACCTGGCCTACAACCCAGGCATGTGTTCTGACTGGGAATTGAACCAGCGACCCCTTGGTTCACAGGCTGGTGCTCAATCCACTAAGCCACACCAGCTAGGGCCCAGTATATTCTATAAAAGAAAATATTTTATATTTATTAAATAAGCAAAGTTTGTTTTTTCCCTATCAAACAATTTGATGGTATACTGCTCTAACCAATAATATATGCAGAAAGAATAGCAGCAAAATATCTCATTTCTTTATATAATTTAATATATACACTATTAATACAATATACAGATACACAGTATTGTTAGTACTAAATAATTACTATTAAAACTTACTTTTGAGCTATTTTCAACATCAGGCATGGGTGGAACCAGAGTTGCTATTATGCATACTATATCTTTTTCACATTCCAAAGGGAAATTAAAATTCCTGATAGCATAGAAATGAATGCAGTATTTTTAATATTTAATGCAGATATAAAAATCCATGGCTTCTATTAAAACTTTCACAATTCTACTGTGCATAGGTGAGGACACCTTTTTCAAATAACTTCCATATATGCTGAGTTTATAAAAGTGACCATAAAAATACTGCAAGCTCACTAAGAACACAATGACATAGTACAAAGTCCTTTCTTAAAAGTCAAATTTTAAAAGGTCTGTATTTATACAAATGCACAATGCATTTTAGTGCCTTATGAATGGTATTTTTGATCAGGATTATCTAATTTTAGAACTCTAACTTGAACATTTTTCATTAATTTTCTGCTTCAGAATGGAAGACATTGAGAACTTGAAGAATAAATTTTTAAAACAGGATTGGGTAAAAACTTCACAAAGTGGAATAGTAAACATTTTACATACTTTAGTTATCTCCCTGCCAAAGATAAAAATGCCCCCAATGTCCCATTTTCCTCTTATTTAACTTGAATTTTAAGATAATTATCTTAACTACTACCTCTCCTTTGCATATATAGAAACTCTTTGAGACAAAAGTATAAAAATTTTAGGTTCTCTAACAAAATCTAAAATATCACTAAGCCGAAAACATTTTCAAAGTGTATTTAAAGAAATGCTTATTTCAATATAAACCCCCAAAGTGCTGAATTAAGACACATTAGTAACTTCATTTTAGCCTCAGATAAATATTTTTACAATTGGCTAAATTCCAAATTTGAGCATTTGGTTTTTATTCTATAATACTTTAATTTCCAATACAGACATCAAAGAAAATGAGCTGATGTTTTTCCCTCAGAAGAATAGTTAAGTATTTCAGCCATAATACAAATCAATTTTTTGGGGAAAAAAGATAAATTCATTCCAAGATAAATCAACTTTTAAAGTCTTAAAATAACTGCTATAAAAGAACTATAAAATATACATTTTTGAAAAAAAATACATGGAAAATGTCTCTCTAGGAAAAAAATATGTAACTTGTTAAATACAAGAAAATACAGCATTATCCTGGGGTACAAACAACTATGGATCTGGCTTATGTGACTTTAAAAATTCACAAAAAGTAATTAGCACCAAACTTATATAAAACTTCAAATGATATACTGAACTGATTCCAGGCCCAAGTGTTTCATTATAAAAAGAGTTATATTTAACTTGGGAAGTTTCCCAAGCAATAATAAATGTATTATTTTAAATCTTTAGAAGATATGTTAGTCTTACTGATTTTCATCAAAATAGTAAGGTAGTGTATAGTAATTATCATTACATTAGTTTGGGCTGAGCAGGGACAATAGAAATCCAAATCTTTTCCTAAATAATATGGGGTTATTTGGTGGGGGTGGGTGGGGAGAAATTCCCCAAGTAAAACATTTTTAACTCATTGTTTTATCGTTTTTCTTTTAAAATATCTTACTCTATAAGACCTATATTGCTCAGTTTGAACTCCACATCCTGTTATTGTCCCTGCTCACTTGGTGGTGTTATTTAAGATTTGGCATGGGAATAGCGGGATTTAAAATGGGTACAGATTATATTAAAACAAGAGTTTTGAATAAGCTACGAGATGTATATTGAACCCTGTTATAATCAAGAGTTGAATTTTATTTTAAACAACATTCACTTATAATTATCTTACAAAACAGCACACAATTTGAAACAAGGCAAACTTTTTGGCTTTCATGTAGTAAAATATATAACTTTACTAATTATGTATATGGCTACCAAATGTTAACCAACAGCTCCCTCAGCCATATTTTAATGTTGTACATAAATAATGACAAGGCAAAGAACAGCAACTAGTCCAAGGGCTTGTAGGCCAAGGAACCACAGCATAATCCAAAAGAAAATGACCACCACTGGTTCCACAATTCGTTCTCCAAAATACATCCTAGTAAAGCCCATGTTGATGAGGCTTTTGTTCAGTTCACCAAAAAGTGTTCCCATCTTTTTGTAGTCATCTGCAATGGGATCGCCAGCGTGGTTCTGCGATTCTTCACAATCCTTTAAAGACAAACAGACAAAACATAATCATAAAATGAGAAATAGGTGAAGGTCTTTAAGAATAAAGAATATCTCATAACTCTTCTTTATCTTCCAAAGTTCCGGACATACTTCATAATCATTCAATAAATACTTGGGAATGCTCCTTTTGATTGACATATAATAGAACAACTGTCTGTGCCTACTTTTTAAGAATATTGAAAGCACTGATATATCTTCTGTGGAAATCAACATTGACTGGACCCTCAACTACCAGAATACTGATTTACAAGATGAAGGAAGGAGTTGATTCATTTCCATTCACTTTCTAGTTTTCTGGAATGGCACAAAGACAGCTAGCAATGGAGTTTATATGTATTGCTCTTATCAGTGGCTATGATTTCAACAACTTTTTCTCATCAATTTCCTGTTTTGAGGCATGGCCCTGGATTTGTAAGTAAACTTTTTAGTGATTTTCTTTGACACTAAGACTTTAAGGAATCTAGCCTCAGCTGACTGGAGCATGTCTTGCTGCTACTATTGGGCAATCCTCGGTCATTACTGCTATGATCTTTCAGCCTGAGCCCCACATAAACAGACATCTGTGTAGGCCCTCGCATAGTTTCCTGTCTGAATTCTAAAAATGTCTTAAATGCCTCTTATTAATCTCACCAGGGGATGTACATAGTTTACAAACAGAAATAGTTTTGTACAATAAGCCAAAAAGTCCACCTAGATGTCAGTTGTCCAGAAAATGTCCACGTGTATCCAATTATACATGACAAGAGAAAAATTCTGAGATGTTCCCCAATTATCCAGCTGCTCATGTCAGTGCTTGCAGACTTAGGATTCACTTTCACATTATGTAATGAATAATGATTCTTCAATTGTTTAAATCACCCAGAGCTACCAGTAAATTCAACAGTGTAGTAGGGTCCAGCCTTTTCTGTCAATATCACAGACTTTTTGCTTTGGCTGTGATCGTCATGGTACTTGAGAGGGACACCTTCTGTGCTGCTCTCCACTCCATGTCATTACCAGTTTCTCTTTGTCTGACATAGGCTCTCCTTGACTTTTGGTGAGTCTCCTTGTCTTCACTGAAGCAGATACTTTAACAGCTTCCATCACTTTGTTTTTGTGAAGATTGCAGCTATGGTGAAATGAGACAGCCTGACTGACAGACAATAACCATCACTGATTTTCCACCTTCACCGTCCTTCATCAGTTTTTATTTCATTTCCAGGGCAATCACTGGACATGACCTCTTACTGGCAACATTAGCAAGTGGATATTGCATGCTAAGGAACAAAACAACATGGGATTATATCAAGCACAAGAGAAAATGATGCAAGCAAGAGACAGCAAACATAAGATGTATGAGTCGATGCTGGTGTAACACGGCATACTGTTTTTTTATAAGTATAAAGAATACACTCTAAATGATAAAGTATAGTGTAGTAAATACATAAACCAGGAACATAATCTTTTACCATTATCAAGTGTATATATATTGTACATTATCAAGTGTATATATATATATATAATAGTATGTGCTATACTTTTTATAAAACTGGCAGTGGAGTGTGTTTACACCAACATCACCACAAATGTGAGTAATGCATTGCACTACATTATGATGGTGATGACAAGTAGGCAATAGCAATTTTTCAGTTCCTTATAATCTTATGGGACCACTGTGTATATGTGGTCCATCACTGACTGAGATGTTGATATGCAGTGCATGATTGTAGAATGTGGTCCAACGATCATACACAGGTAGCCTTTATAAATAACAAGTTTTGATTGAATTATGGAGAGACAAACATTTGGAGGAAGAGCAATGACAGAAACACATTTCAGTCAGTTTCAGAGAGCTTTCAGACTGAAAAGTCTCCCCCCCTGAAATACTAGAATTCAATCCACCATACCATCTCACTCAACCTCTCAAAAGACAGACATTTCTTGAAAAAGATCTTATTACCTTCCTTTTTTAAAAAATATTTTGTTTACTTTTAGGGAGAGGGGAATGGATGGAGAAAGACAGGGAGAGAAACATTGATCAGTTGTCTCTTGCAGGCCCCCAGCCAGGGACCTGTTCTGCAACCCAGGCATGTGCCCTGACTGGGAATCGAACTGGTGTCCTTTTGGTTTGCAGGATGACAACCAACCCACTGAACCACGCCAATCAAGACCTATTACTTTCATTTAAAAGGGCAGGAGTCTCACATCTGCAAAACACCTACAGTGATGTTTATCACATCATTCTGTGATAAACAAATACATGAAAACAGATATTAAAAAGCAGTAGTTAAACATTTTATTTTATTTTTTTTAAGATTTTATTTATTTTTGAGAGAGGGGAAGGGAGGGAGAAAGAGAGGGACAGAAACAGCAATGTATGGTTGCCTCTCATATGGCCCCCACTGGGGACCTGGCCTGCAACCCAGGCATGTGCCCTGACTGGGAATCGAACCAGGACCCTCTGGTTCCCAGCCCACGCTCAATCCACTGAGCTATGCTAGCCAGGGCAGTTATACATTTTAAAAACCTCTGACTAGTTATATATTTAGCCCTCTGGGCCTTTATTTTCTCTTTGCCGTGTAGAACCAATAATCTACCATTTCAACTATGAGTTCATAGCCACATTCTCCTCTATTTCTGATTTTTGCTGGTCTCTGATTTCCCTGTCTCTCCTCCTAAGCTAAGAATTGTGTTCAGAGCTGTTACCTTGGTGTTCTTGGTATGCCTTCCATACTCTCAAATCCTTTCAGTCACCTCTTCATAACTGTCCATCCAATACCTTATATATATTTTTTATATTACTTTATTGTTGTTCAGTTACAGTTAATTCCTCATATTTATTGTCCCAAATCTTTCCTACTGTTCTATCTTCTCCCTCTTAGAGGTATTGCTATTTTAAGAGTAACCAATTTCATAATCCCAAATGATCCCAACCATGTACCTAAGTAGGAAAATGGATTTTATACCATAATACACATTTTTATTCCTAAAGCAAAAGAAGCAAAATAGAAATCCTGATTAGAAATGGAACACTTGTCTGTTAGGCCAGTTATATTTCCTCTTAAGACAAGAAGCAAAGTTATTACAAAAACCAGAGGCATTAGTCAGAATCTGAAGCACTGACTAGATGAGCATTGATTCTTAATTCTTTTTTTTTTTTTTTTTTTTAAGATTGTATTTAGTTTTAGAGAGAGGGAAGTGAGACAGAGAGGGAGAGAAACATCAATGTGTGGTTGCCTCTCACATGGCCCTCACTGGGGATCTGGCCCGCAACCCAGGCATGTGCCCTGACTGGGAATAGAACTGGGACCCTTTGGTTCCCAGCCCGCGCTTAATACACTGAGTTACACCAGCCAGGGCTAGATAAGCATTGATTCTTAAAAGCACTGGATCTATCACTGATGCTGCTGTTATGGCTGTTTGACCATATAAAATCTATTGAAAGAATCACCAACATTCATGACTTTGTGAATACTTTTCAAGTCTAATTTTAGAATAGGAGTTTTAATATCTAGGCCAGCGATTTTCAACTGGTGTGCTGCAAGAATTTTTAAAACATGCAACACCATACCAGTTGAAAATTGCTGCTCTAGGCCAAGGAGTACTTGTATAGCTTTATGAAAGTTTGAAAATTCTACTTGCTTATACTATTATATATCTTTTCCACATTACATTTGAAGAGTTAAAGATTAACATGACTTGTATGTTTAATAGAACTCTGCAAATATATGAGCCATCCTTATTAGTTATATTGTCTTTAAAATTAATTTTTCTGTCATTAGTTTCTCACTCAGATCTATAATGGGATTTTGCCTCAGAGCAAAGTTAACAGTACTTAGGAATCTGACAATTTTTCAAACAGCTATACAAAGGCCATTCATATAATAATGTTTGGGAGTTGTTTATTGTGTTCCATACAATAACACCTTCTTGTTTTATACACTGCAGTTTTTGTCAAATCCAGTGACTGGCTAATTTTTTTTCTTTGCAGTTATGAAATAACCACTGTGGTGTAATTCTTATTAAATAAAATGCCTATAAGTTATCAATCAACCATTTGAACAAAGTGGGAAAAATGTTTAATTGGTTTTTTAAAAAATTATTTTATTGGTGTTCAAGTATAGTTGTCTGCATTTCCACCCTTCCTCACCACTCCCCCCCACTCCCTCCCCT
The DNA here is from genome assembly GCA_004026765.1 of Micronycteris hirsuta. NCBI lineage: Eukaryota > Metazoa > Chordata > Mammalia > Chiroptera > Phyllostomidae > Micronycteris > Micronycteris hirsuta. Next base: position 4,327 of record PVJI01011467.1, on the reverse strand, counting down.
TCCACTCCCCTTTGGTTTTGTCCATGTGTCCTTTATAGTTGTTCCTGAAAACCTTCCACCCATTATCCCCTCCCATCCCCCCCTAGTTCCTGTCAGGTTGTTCTTAATTTCAATGTCTCTGGTTATATTTTGCTTGCTTGTTTGTTTTGTTGATTAGGTTCCACTTAAAGGGGAGATCATATGGTATTTGTCCCTCACCGCTTGGCTTACTTCACTTAGCATAATGCTCTCCAGTTCCATCCATGATGTTGCAAAGGGTAGGAGCTCCTTCTTTCTTTCTGCTGCGTAATATTCCATTGTGTAAATGTACCATAGTTTTTTGATCCATTCATTTACTGATGGGCACTTAGGTTGCTTCCAGCAGTTGGGCTATTGTAAATTATGCTGCTATGAACATTGGGATGCATAGGTTCTTTTGGATTGGTGTTTCAGGATTCTTAGGGTATAATCCCAGCAGTGGAATTGCTGGGTCAAAAGGCAATTTCATTTTTAGTTCTCTGAGGAAATTCCACACTGTTTTCCACAGTGGCTTCACCAGTCTGCATTCCCACCAACAGTGCACTAGGGTTCCCTTTTCTCCACAACCCCTCCAACACTTGTTGTTTGTTGATTTGTTTATGATGGCCATTCTGACCCGTGTGAGGTGGTATCTCATTGTGGTTTTAATTTGTATCTCTCTGATGGCTAGTGATGCTGAGCATCTTTTCATGTCTGTGGGCCCTCTGTATGTCTTCCTTGGAGAAGTGTCTGTTCAAGTCTTTTACCCATGTTTTAATTGGGTTTTTGGTCTTCCTGGAGTGGAGTTGTATGAGTTCTTTATATATTTTGGAGATCAAACCCTTGTCTGAGGTATCATTGGCAAATGTTTTCCCATATAATTGGTTCTCTTTTCCTTTTAATGCTCTTTAGCCATGCAGAAGCTTTTTAATTTGATGAGGTCCCATTCGTTTATTCTTTCCTTTATGTCCCTTGCTATAGGGGACATATCCGTGAAAATCTTGCTGCATGGAATGTCTGAGATTTTCCTGCCTATGTTTTCCTCTAGGACATTTATGGTGTCACAACTTATTTTTAAGTCTTTTATCCACCTTGAATTTATTTTTGTATATGGTATAAGTGTTTAATTGGCTTTCATTATTTATAGCACTTAAGAATCTATAGGAATCTAGTCTTGTAGATAAAAAAAAGAGTATGTAGGTTTATCTTTTTTATGGAAGATTCTTTGAAAGACAAGTGTATCTACACAAAGCCACCTTAATTTATAATAAAAGTATATTAGTTGTTTTAATTTTAGGTGAGTGGCGATACAGTGAAAAATGACAAGCTTTCTGCCTATTGTAATAGTCTGCAGTTGCATTCTAAAGTTCTTTTTTTCTTTTATTTTGAAGATTATTTATTTTTAGAGAAAGGGGAAGGGAGAGAAACATCAATGTGTCATTGCCTCTTGTGCACCCCTTACTGGGGACCCTTTGGTTCACAGGCCAACACTCAGTCCACTCAGCCACACCAGCCAGGGCACATTCTAAAGTTCTGATTCTTGCCCTAGCTGGTGTGGCTCAGTGGATTGAGTGCTGGGCCTGCAAACCAAAGGGTCGTTGGTTTGATTCCCAGTCAGGGCACATACCTGGATTGTGGGCCAGGTCTCCAGTAGGGCCATGTGAGAGGCAACCACACATTGATGTTTCTCTCCCCATCCCTCCCTCTTCCTGTCTAAAAATAAACAAATAAAAAAAGTAAATTTTTGATTCTCTCCTTTCAGTATATTTCATACTTGCATTTTATCCAACATGCACCACTTGTAGCAAGACTGCACAGTCCTGATTTGCCAGACTGGCAGCTACTTATTTCCAGGAAACCAAACTTTTGTTCTTAGTGTGCATCATGTCCTCACAGAGTACTTCTAATCTTTGATTACTGAAAACTCCAAAATTCACAGTCTTGACTCACAGAACAGTCTGGCTTGCAAAAGAAACCCTTTAGCTAATTAAGTTCAATTCAATAAATAATATTTGAATGCCTACCATGAGCAAGGTAAGTGCTGTGGAGTACACAAAATAAATAATCCATACTCCCTGACATTAAGCTCCTTAATATATAGGAAACGGTATGTACTCAAATCACTATATTAAAATATTGCTGCACACTCTCTTATTAGTTAAAATGATGTGTACTTTTATAAAAGATTCATAGTTTTACCTTTCTGAGCATTACTTCTCAGCTCAGGGAACTGTCAGATTTCTAGACTTGAATGCTCAACTGTCTATCCAGCATTTCCACAGCGAAGTCCTACAGGAACCTCAAACTCAACACGTCCTGTACCAAACTCATAATCATCTGCCCTAAATTTGGTCTTCCTTCAGGATCCCCTAGCTCAGTGAACGGCATAATGCAGAAGTACAATGAAGAAGACCTGCTGGTCACTCTAGATGTCTTTACCTCCTTTGTCCTTTTTGGTCAACTCTTGAAATCCTCACCAGTGTACATGCTTATTGATTTTAGAGAGAGGGGAAGGGTGGGCGACAGTGAGAGAGAGGAGAGAAACAAAATGTGAAAGAGAAACACTGATGGTTGCCTCTTGCACATGACTGGACTGGGAACCGAATGGAACAAACCTGCAACCTAGGCATATGCCCTGATCAGAACCTACAACATTCTGGTTTATGGGACAAACTCCAACTGAGTCACATCGGTCAGGGCCCTTTTCGGTCAACTTTTGCTAGTTCATTTCCCTCAGAGACTTATCTGAAGGTCACCTTCTCTTCTGACTGTACAGTATCTCCTATGGAGATTTTATTAATGTTTCTATGGTTTATATGTTGAAGATTTTCATTTTTTAATTTCATTTTCATTTTTTAAAATTTTTTCTCTGGACAAGAAAAAATTATTAGTGAAATATTTTTAATCTCTTCAGTAAAACATACCTATAGTTTTAATTTCATTTGCCCCCATTTTAAAATGGAATGTCCCTGACTTTTTAAAAAAGATTTTATTTATTTATTTTTAGAGAGTGGGGAAGGGAGGGGAAAGAGAGAGAGAGAGAGAGAAACATTCATGCAAGAGAGGAACATCGATTGGTTGCCTTTCCCACATGCCTCACCGGGGACTGAACCTGCGACCCAGGCAAGTGCCCTGAGTGGGAACAGAACTGGCGACCCTTTGCTTTGTGGGATGTTGCCCAACCAACTGAGCCATGCTGGTCAGGGCCTCCCTGAATTTTTATTTGCTTATTCCATTTATTCAATTAACTTATTAAACACATATATTCTGAGCATTTGCTTCTCACAAAAATACCACATGGTAGATGTTATTAAACTCCAGAGGTCAAGTGACTTCCCTAGGATCAGGTAGGCATGCAGCCAGGATTTGAACTCTGGAGTCTGCTGATGATAAATTCTGAGCTCTTTCCAATAAACTGCTCTTCAAACCTCTAAACTCCTTAGTGCAAAGAAACCCAACCAAGTATTAAAAATAAAGCAGTATGTTTAAACAAATTTCTTTTTTTTTTTTTTTAATTTTTATTTTTTTAAATTATTTTATTGTTGTTCACTTACAGTTGTCTGCATTTACCCCCACCCCCAACCCCAGGCAAACCCACCTCCCTCCCTCGCTTCCACCCTCCCCCTTGGTTTTGTCCATGTGTCCTTTGTAGCAGTTCCTGAATACCCTTGTCCCCATTATCCCCTTCCCCCTCCCCTCTGGTTACTGCCAGATTGTTCTAAATTTCAGTGTCTCTGGTTATAATTTGTTTCTCTGGTTGTATTTTGCTTGCTTACCTCACAAGCGTCTTGGCTGTGGCTGATCTGATTTCTCTGGTAGCTGATCTGGCCTTGGTGCCTTCTCTCATGAGTCCTTGTATAAAACCCCTTAACTTTTCATATAGTAAAGGCTGCATGATGATGTACTCCTTGAACTTGACCTTATCTGCGAAGCACTTTATCTGCCCTTCCATTCTAAATGACAGTTTTGCTGGATAGATTATTCTTGGTTGTAGGTCCTTGCTTTTCATGATTTGAAATATTTCTCTCCAGCCCCTTCTTGCTTGGAAGGTCTCCTTAGAGAAATCCACTGACAGTCTTATGGGAATTCCTTTGTAGGTAACTGTCTCCTTTTCTCTTGATGCTTGTAAGATTCTTTCCTTATTCTTGACCTTGGGTAATGTTATGATGATGTGCCTTGGTGTGTTCCTCTTTGGGTCCTGCTTCTTTGGGGTTCTCTGAGCTTCTTGGATTTCCAGGAAGCCTATTTCCTTTGCCAGATTTGGGAAGTTCTCATTCATTATCTGTTCAAAAATACGTTCAATTTCTTGGTGTTCCTCTTGTCCTTCTGG
>PVJI01011466.1:0-55903 GCA_004026765.1 Micronycteris hirsuta | reverse complement strand
TTTTAGCCCTGGCTGGTGTAGCTCAGTGGATTGAGCACGGGCTGGGAACCAGAGGGTCCCGGTTTGATTCCCAGTCAGGGCACATGCCTGGGTTGCGGGCCGAGTCCCCAGTGAGGACCATGTGAGAGGCAACCATACATTGCTGTTTCTCTCCCTCTCTGTCTCCCTCCCTTCCCCTCTCTCTAAAAATAAATCAATAAAATCTTTAAAAAAAAACTGGACTTTTATGGGCAAGTTTAAATTCTTCTAATAGAAATGAACTACCATCTAAGCACGGAAGTCTGAACACATAAGAGCCCATAGAATAGCAAGGGTCAGGAAAAAGCCCACTTCTCATTCTGTCCCAATAAGCAATGCCTTGTACACCTTATCCAGAAGGTGACACAAATAAGTTATCGGCAGCTCTACAACTGACTCGCAAGTCAGGTGAGTGGAAGAACAGGCTAGGTGTAGAGATCTTCTGTCAGTGTCACTTTTCACTTTCTGACCAGCTCCCGTGGTCCACAGACTCCTCCCACCCCATCCGAGTGCTCTGAGTGTAAAGAAGATAAATATGCCCAGGGATTCTTTCTTTCAAGCTTCTGGGCTCAGCCAGCAAGAAAACTATAGGAAACAAAGAAAAAGACCATAGGTGGAAGACAAAGAGTTACCAAAAATGTACCAATGGCACTGTACTGGGGGTAATTAGGAAATCGAAGGGCCCAGGCAGTGGGTCGTAGAGTTCTCTGGCAACTGCAGATGGTGGGTCCAGGCTTCAGTATTTTTTAAAGTCACCAAAAGATTCTAATGTGTATTCGGGATTGAGAACCACTGTGCTTCAAGAACTTTCATGGCTCTTTGTTTTCATCTTCTGGTGTCTTGAGTCAACCAGTTAAGAAATAGTTTAGAAAAAAACAGCTGGAACAGGGCAATAGCTAAGGAAGTAGGGGTAAGATCAGGAAGGTCAAAATCTAAGTCAGTCTGCTGGGGTGACAGAAATAAGGCACTGCAAACAGCCTGTAAAAACTCAACAGTCCTGATATGGAAATTATGCTTTTTAAAGATATGCTCACCTTTGTGTATACATGAATAAAAATTTTTCTATAATAACAGTGAGCCATCGGGTCTTTTATTTCTGCTTCTGGCACGAGTTAAAAAGTTCCTAGCCCTTCACCAAGATGGAGGGACAGAAAAAAGATCAGGCCTTACTCTACTGCGCGAGGAGGTTCTGCTACTTTACCTGGAATCCCATCGGTCTGTTTTAGAGTCATACTTGTAAGTGGGGATAAACTTGATTTCCCCTTCAGTGAAGTCAACAAAAGCTTTTTTCTGTGTGCGTTGAATATTTAGCTAGAAGTAAAAAGAAGCATCACGTTACCAGGGTAACACCCTTAGTGTAAGTGATCAGCCATTTCTAAGTAGCTAGTTCTATAATAACCTTTGCAACTGTCAGATATAGAAAAAATGTCTGTACCTTGTAAATTAAATTATGCCATTTCTATATCACCCAAACTCACCAATAGATAGGATGCTCATTATGAGCACACTGCTAATTATTTATTGGTAATAGCAGTGAGGGAAAATGGAAAAATGAAATCTGAATAATCCTAAATCCCCTGAAGGTGGACAAGAACCATCTAGTACAATTTTACTTAAAAAAAAAAAAAAAAGCACACAAATGTTGAATGGATAATTCCAAAAGTCAAATTCAGTGAATAGCTACAGATTGATTTGAAAGTTTTCCTCACTCAAATATCTTACCAGAACTACCTAAGACTAACAATTTATTCCAACTATACCCACTTTGGACTCAGAATAGAGGAAGGCATGGACAGAAATTCACCAACCTCAGTGTGAAGGAAGACACAGGCAAGAAAGGCTCACTAAAAAAACTATTCTATTGTAAAACACCTAGAATTTGACAATATGAGAAGGTCAAAAGTCTCCCATAAGGATTTAAAGACATTTAAATCAAGTTGAAACATTTTCTTCCCTTAATAAGCAGCATTCACTTTTAGCATCCCGTATCCATAAGGTGAAACAAAAATTCAAGTCACGTGCTAGGTTCTGAGGTAAATTTACAAGAACTAGGTCCCTGAATATCAAGTTCCATAGAAATGTTAACCGAGCAAAGCTTTCCCCGCAGGTTTTAACATCTATAACCTAGCTCACTCCAACTTCTCAATCAGTTCCCATTAAACCAGTCTCTGTTATTTGTCCCAGACAAACTTTTCTTCTGTGCTTCCCAATCCTCTCACAGGGCCTCTCTCTTTTACCTCCAAGCTGTTGCTGAGCCTGCCAAATACTCATAGAGCAGCTTTCCCTGTTCCATCTGCCAAACCACATGAACATGGCTGAAGGCCCACTTCCTCCCGGAAGTGTTCTCCAATTCATCCCACTCATCGTTGAACTCACTGACACAAATCTTTTCTTGACAAAGACTTAATGAATAAACTTTATGTTTACTTTTTATCACTAATACTACCTTCCCTCCTGCTATCTAAGTACTTAATAAAAGCAGTACCAACCTTGTGTGTATTTGCTGCATCACTTGGTCACACTGTTTCCCAACACAATGAAACCTTTCCATCTATTCCTAGAGTAAGGCACACCTCCCACACGTCTCTCTCATAAACCTAACAATTTATCTGCTATCTAGGAAAGTACCTACAAGATGAAAATGTACTTACCTGGTCAAATTTCAGGAGTCTCTGAAGATCATTCTTGTTGATAAGACTCTTCACTTCGTTGGCATCAGGCATGCAAAGTCTATAGTTCAAATCGCCCAACCAGATGACAACACTGAGTATCAAGAAATATGAAAGGAAGTAGCCATAATTAGCATCAAAATCAATCACAGAATGAGAAAAGAAAAATGGGCAGATTACTGGTAAGGACATGTTTATCACTCTCTGACCAGGGGTGGAACCTGCAACTATCCTTTGGGGGAAGGACTATCAACGCCTGAGAGGGACTAGGGATTAAAAAACAGGTGGGAGGATGGGCACAGCAAACATGAAGAACAAACGTGGGGAAATAATACAGTATATGTATGGGATTCAGAAGCCAAGGAGTTAACTGCCTGAGAAAAGTATGTAGTTTATTTGCTGGACTAGCTTCAAACTTTTGCCTGGCTGCTTGCCAGGTCTCTAGGGGAAGCAAATCTGAACGTGTTCTGCCTCTATGAGCCCTGACATTCTTCAGACTCTCCACTAAGGTCTGCTTGGTCTAAACAACACCTCTCCCAGGCAGGGCTCACTAGGAAAAGTGGGTCCATGGCTCTGTGCCGTGGCCAATCTGTCTACCCCGGCCCCAGATCTGCACTCCAAATCCCAGGCAGAAAGGAGGCCACAATACGGTGGGATCCACAGGCTCCTATAAGACCCTCGGGCTCCCAATCACACCAACAGGTCCCTAGATGTACTGAGAACCCCACAGAGAAGACCCTGAAATTACCACACCAAAACAGATTCTCCAACAGCTAAGCTATCCGGTAAGCTATCTCAAACAGTGAGTGATTTCTTTGCCAATCTCAAGTGTAACACGAAATTTCTGGAATCCTGGGGAAATAAATTTATGGAACTTCAGGGCAGCTTTATGACCATTAATATCAAGGCCTTGACATTACCACAGTGAAGCAGAACTCCCTATGTACCTAATTGCTGACACAATATGGAAGCAGGCCAACATCATTTTCCTTCCCTACTCTTTCCTCAATTACCCTACTCTCTACTGATTCTAATACCCCGAAATTATGTTTTGTTTTCCCACAGTTCCCATCTCAAATCACTTCTTCTAAATCACACTGCCTTCTCAGAATTTCAATTACCAGTATTCATTTCTTTACAATAAATAATTTTCTACCACCCAACCCATTCTCCTCAATTGATTTCTGCTTCTATCCTTGTTAAGTCCCATTCTTCACTAACCTTTCTCTTACATTGATCCACTGGGGTCCTTAAATCTCCACCACTCCTATTCTTAATGATTTACAGCTATTAAAAGAATAATGTAGACCTACATATACTGGCTTGATAAGAGATCTGCGATGAAAAGGATAATATAGCCCCCATATAACAAGTATGTGTGTGTCTATATGTGCATACAGAAAAGTCTAGAATATCACTATTCAAAAGAAATACAAAGCACATCACAAATGTAATTTTCTATTTTCTAGTAGCTGCAATTAAAAAGTAAAAGGAACAAGTTAAAATAACTTGAACAATAAATTTCAGTTAACTTAATACGTCCCAGTTGTTATGGTTTCAACACGCAATCAATACTAAACATTTTGGATATTTCTAAAGGTTTTCCCAAGTCTCTGAAATCCACTGTACAGTTGATGCTTACAGCACGTCTCAGTTTGGCCCAGCTGCTTTTCAGTGCCCCGGCTACCCACGGCTACTGGCTGCCATGCTGGACAGCACAGCCCTAGGATACACACCAAACTGTTAGCAGTGGATTCCTTTGCAGAGAGGGATTGGCTGGGAAGAGCAGAGGATAAGAAATCAAGAATTTTTACTTTTAATTTTATCTCTTATTACAATTCATAACAAACATTTCTAATTTATAATTTTATTTATTTTTTAAAGATTTTATTTATTTATTTTCAGAGAGAGGAGAAGGGAGGGAGAAAGAGCAATGTATGGTTGCCTCTCACATGGCCCTCATTGGGGACCTGGCCCGCAACCCAGGCATGTGCCCCGACTGGGAATCGAACCGGGACCCTCTGGTTCCCAGCCCGTGCTCAATCCACTGAGCTACACCAGCCAGGCTCTAATTTATAATTTTAAAGAAATAGTGAAAGTAGACTCCAATCGACAGACCCCTTCTGGGTTACTCCAGATGTCCTCTGCAACTAACCTTTCCTCAGGATAGCAAATTTAATTTCTGTGCCTCAATGAATCTGCTAGTCTTCCAACCCTCTCTTCTTTGTGACCCCATCCCTAAATGGAATCCCTTACTCTTCATGGTTCTACACCACAGGTGGCAAACACAAGGCCCGTGGCCGAATCCGGCCCTCCACCTTGTTTTATCCGGCCCAGCACCTTGTTTCTACCCAGCAGCAGTGCTGAGCTCTCGCTTCACTGTTAAGGAGCAGTTACATTGATACAGTCCTAACATTACATTCGACCCTTTGAAGGCAACTTCAAAGCTGATGTGGCCCCCAGTGAAAATTAGTTTGACACCTCTTACCCATTTGTTCTTTTCTCAGCCCCACTATTCAAAGGCTAAAGGAGATTTAACCACTTACTCATGTTTCATAATGTTCAGCTGTGGGAGGGTCTGATTTGGGACCACAAAACTCATCCGTGCACAAATGTCCTTATAATCTTGGTTCCTTCTCTCAAAGTCTTCCACATGCGCAGCCAGGTGGGAATTGACAATACAAAATGTAGTGTTGTGAAACACAAATCTCACAGCTACCCCACCTTTGTTTCCCTGTTGGCAAGAGCAATTACTCAGTTAGTACAAAGACACAGACAGCAATTGAACCTCACATGGACATAAATAATAATCAAGCTCATTTCCAAAGGAACTCACCATTTTCCCCATGATTCCAGTTCCAACTGTTTCTGTAGCAACATCATGGATATACTGCCACTGATCCTTTCTGGCAAATATCAGGAGCATCATCCCAACGAGGCGAACTAGTTGAACCTATGAGATCCAGAGAGTTAGAAAAGGTTCATGTTGATACCACTCTTTTTTAGATACCACATATCTAACTTCCCACCAAGAAGACATAGCAAATGCCTAAATCTGAATCCAAATCAGCTGATTTCCCAGTGAACCCCATAAAGCAGGAAATAAAATTGCTCTAGGGAAGCTCTAATCTGGCTCTGACCAGTAAGAGTTAAGAGTCTTCAGGGGACAATAAGTGCACTCAGCTCTAGAGCCGTTATTTTCATCACTTTTTTAGCCTATCAGGAGTAGGGAGCATTAAAAATTCAAATAGCTAAAGAGAAAACCTCTATCTCAGCTTCATCCTTTTGCCCTCTTTCCTAGTTTCTGATTTCCAATTTCCTAAGAAATGAACACTTATAAAACATCAGTCCTTTTTGTTTTCATTATCTTAAGTCTATGAACCAGAGTTAGAAATATGTCTGAAATATGTACCAGCCAGGGACCTATATGAGAGGAATAGCATCATCAGGATTTTAATTATCTACATCAACTGTTAGAAGACACAGATAAAAATTACTCAGGGAGGGGAGGCGAGAAAATGCAGACAACTGTAACTGAAGAACAATAAAGTAATTTAAAAATAAATAAAAAATAATAAAATTAAAAAAATTACTCAGGCAGATGACTCCTTTTAAAGGTCTCAGCGTGGTAGCCCTCCAATTAAAATGACTCTTCTAGTAGTTTCCACCGTATGCCCCCTGAAAACCAACAAACTGGCCTACCCAGCTAAAGTCAACTGTACTCTTGACTTACAACCAAGTTTGGAACTCATTTAAATTCCCTAATATTTCTATTCTTGCTCTATTCCAAAACATACCCCATGCACCCACATGCTTCAAACTGCTTTTCTGTAGAGTCTCCATTTCTGACCACGTCAGTGAATAATTTCTATCTTAAACTCTTACTGCACAAATCAGTGACCTTATATGTAATTATTTTGAGTTAGTTACTGTTATAAGAACAAAGTTCTTTTTTTCTCTTAAAAGCTCCCTGAGCAATGAAAATATAGGATGAGAAAGCTCAGGGAATTTTTTTCTAGGAGATCAGTATAAAAAGGAATAGGCTTCCCTATTCTAGTATTACACAAGGGGAAAAATTCAATTAAACCACTCATTTGGAACAAGTTATACATAACAATAAATTCTAGGGAGTTCTATTTAGTCACATACTAAAAAAAATAATTAAATGTGACTTACTTTCTTATATTTGGCTTTTGAATGCAAAGCCCTTTCCACAGCCATGGACCACTCTTGTTCCTTCATGGAGTCAAAGTAGAAAAAGGCTTCGGTGCTCAAGTCCAGCTCCTGGAATCTGAGAAGCAAGAGGTGAAATCTATATGTATCCCGTAATTATCTCTGACTAGGTCCTGTCCCATTTTGAGACATTAGGTGAAAAAAGGAACGGGAGAGAGAGATTTTGTAGAACTGTTCTGTTGACTAGGTGATCAGTAAGGACAAGTAGCTTTCTTTTCAAAAGATTCCCCACAAGTGTATACACGGACTACACAAGATGTAAACAAAAAAGCCTCCACAAGGCATAACAACAGAGATATGCTTATATAGCCTAGGAAAAGGCACTGTTAGAATTGACCCCACGTCTCAGTTTCTGTGAAGAATGTCGTTTACTAAGTGTTTCGAGGGGACTGGATGCTTTCTTATAGCATTTCATGTATCTGTTCCTTTCTGATCTCACAAATTTGACCCACAAGTTAACTCTCACTTAGAGTCTACAGTAGGCTTTTACCAGATAGTCTTTTTTTTAAAGGAAGGCAAAATGTCACGTAAACTAACACCAAACATAAAGCCAAAAAGAAATTCCAGACACGTTCTTTACCCAATGCAGTAGATATCAGGAGGATGTGAATCACAGGTCAGCCAAGGTTCTAACCCACTATCCGGAGACTGCCCATTCACGTTCCAAGTTCCAACAAAAAATCTAATATATAATACAAAAAAAAATAATGTGAAAACAAAGGTCAAGAATGAACCAACAGAAGTTCTCTGATCACTTCTATACAAGGGTATGTTCACAATAACATAATTTCTCAACTGTTTTGTCACACACAAGAAAAACCGTCTGTGTGTAGAACACAGAGACAGTGTGCTTATTCTAAGTTTTATATCAGGTGAACCTACAGAAAGGAACTAGGTCTTTATTTTAAAAAACACAAAGTTAATTTGCTCTACCATATTTCCTTTCAATTAATTAAACTCCATCGAAACTCCTAGTTGAAGGGAGAGCTTGCTGAGGGAAATAATGTCTTCATGCTATAAGTGTGTCTAATACGGATAAATGTTCTATAAGGAGCTATAGCTAAAGCTGAAAACTTACTTTCAGGATTACAAGGACATCTGTGTAGGAAATTCTGTTGAGGCAGATATAGATTTAAGGGGTAAATTAGAAGGAAAAACTCCTGATTGTCTTAACTGTTTACATACAATTATAAGCATCATGGGGAATATGAGGAACTGGAAATTTTAGCATGGGGATATAGTTATGATTGAATTAGAATAAATGAGGCATAATGGGACAGCAGATGGGACTGGAATCTTGAAATAGAAGAGTACATGCTGTTCACGAATCACAAAGAAAAGTGTTACTGCTTTGTACACTGGGATACACACCTGGCTACACCACACCAGACACACTGGGTCCAGAAAAGAAGGTATCAACAAGTAAAGGTGACATGAAAAATATAATAGAGATGCAAGAATCTAAGACAGACCTCCCCATCAAGAGGATTAGGTGACATTTTCTTTAGTTAACTACCAAAGAAAGTTAAGATCTAGTGGTTATGATACACTTTAATTTTCCAATATTGGTGGGAAAAAATCAACAGGCCAGATAGATAAACACACTTGCTTATGGACTGTGCTAGGGTACAATTCTCTACTACAGCAATTTTCAACTTTTTCATCTCATGGCACACAAACTAATTACTAAAATTCTGCTGGACACCGAAAAACTACTTTTTGCTGATCTGACAAAGAACAGGTATAATTTTGCTTCAATCACACTGGAAGGCTATTGTTGAACTGGCTGTTGTCATTTTTATTATTTGATAATCTAAGGGAAAAGAGGTCAGTGTCCCTGACAAAATAGTCAGGTATTTATGTTTTAAAAATTCTTGTGGCACACAGGATGAAAATCGCTGCTCTAGTACATATGAGCTTGGTTTGGTTCCCTAACCAAAATGTTTCTTGGTTTCCCAGAAACATTAGTAGACATAGTATCATTCATAGTTAGTAAATCCAAGGGAAATGGTAGCATTTACAGTACTTTGGATAGAGACAGGGGCTTGAACAAGCTGACCATTCCTTTTTATTATGCTTTGATTTTTATTTAAGCTAATTATCAAAAGGCCATTTTCTGCTATATTCAGTAGTACAAGAGAGACTAACCTGAAAGTCTGAATGTTGACATAGTCCTTCTCTCGCTTTGCCAGGAGATGTTTGATGAGACCCTCCCGTTCTACAGACTGAGTATTTGGTACAAAGAGCTTCCGCATGGTGTTGGTCACTTTGGGCTGCTCCTTGTTAGAAGCTTCTTTGTCACGTGGAAGCCTAGCAAATAAATGAGAAATGCAAAAGTGAAACTGCCTAAAATAGAAAAATCTTTTCCATGGGAAATGTTTTGACATAGGACTTACATTCTGTTCCCTGAAGGGGGTGGGGGCGGGGGCTCCCGATGAATCCCCACAGGCTGATTCTGTGAATTCATTTTCTTGTCCAAATTCATAGATGAAAAATTATCTTCGAATCCAAGAAGCCCTGAAGGACACAGAACCCAGCGTCAAAGTTCAGGGGGCAGGGGTACCAACTTATCCAGGAAAACAGGGCTTTGCTTTGGACAGTGGTTTTTATTTGATCACTACTTGCTCAATGGCAAATACCAAACAAAAAGGTAATGATAACTTACATTGGGGGAAGAAGCGCATCTGTCCCTGAACATATTAACTGGAACAACAGTAACTTACATCAATTTGAACCTTAAATAATGAGCACTAACATTTATTGAAGACTTAGCACAATGCCTGGTTGACAGTAAGGGATTATATCATTATCTCACTTGATCGTCACAAAGACTCCATGAGGTCAGTGCTATTAAAAATCTTCCCATGTTACAGAAAAAGGAATAGAAGCTCAGAGTTGTTGAGTAACTTGACCAAGGTCACGTAACTAGTAAACTGTAGAATTTGAGATTCAAACCAAGGCCCTGTGGCCTTGGAGCCTGCATTTTCTCAACCATACTGCTAAGCTGGCTCCTGAAGAGCTAACATGCCACAGAAAGGATCAGGAGTGCACAGCGGGCATGGACTCCATAAACCACTCCATAGGAGATGCCTAGCACTGACATTAATCTACACTATATTATCTGTCCAGATAAAATCTACTGACTCTGCAATAATCAATGCAACTGGAGGAGGCAGGCGGGGTCTTTTCAGTACCTGAAAAAACAGGTTTGTCCTTGGTGTCTAATTTCTGGTACCAGCTGGATGAGTCCTTCTGTTCTGGAACAAGAAGTTGTGATTGTGCTGCAGAGATAAGGGTCACGGTGAGAAACTGGGGAGCCCTTCATTGAGTGAAATTTACCATAACCAAAGCCATCCACTCAGCACTGCTCAAAACCAGGGGCCAGCAGCATTCTTGAATATAAAGGAAGAGACTGGGAAAATGAAGGCAGCCCTGGCTGGGTAGCTCAGTTGGTTAGACTGCCATCCCAATACGCTAAGGTTGCAGTTTTGATCCCTGGTCAGGGCACATACAAGAAGCAACAATGAATGCATAAATAAGCAGAACAACATACTGATGTTTCTCTCCCTCTGAAATCCCTCTGAAATCAATCAATAGTAAAAACACTTAAAAAAAGAAAATGAAAATGGGGGCAGCTCAGGGATCATCTGGGGCACAAGGCAGAATACAGTCTTCAGTAAGCTGTCGTGTCATGACACTGAACATTCTGGAAACTGGCTCAGTATCCTTCAAGCTGAATAGACTTGTTCCCTAACCCATCCCTGGGTTCATTCCTGATTTTTGAAAAAAATCAGCTATCAAGGCTCACAGGGTAAGGCACTTTGCTTGTGGCTGCTTGCTTCTGTATCAACATGTCAGATTTTCACTCCCATTCAAATAGTAAAAAGAGAACTGCCTGGCTGGTGTAGCTCAGTGGATTGAGCGCGGGCTGGGAACCAGAGGGTCCCGGTTTGATTCCCAGTCGGGGCACATGCCTAGGTTGCGGGCCAGGTCCCCAGTGAGGGCCATGTGAGAGGCAACCATACATTGCTCTTTCTCCCTCCCTTCTCCTCTCTCTGAAAATAAATAAATAAAATCTTAAAAAAAAAAAGAGAGAGAGAACTGCTGTGTCCCGTGTTACCTTCCTGAGCAGTATGGACCTCTGACAGGAACTTCGAACAGTGTTCCTCGTCAAAGATTTCAAAGCGGCGTTCTCTAGTCCAGTCTCCCTGAACCCGAATTTTGCAGCCACCTAAAAAGAATTGAAATCCATACACATACAGACATAGAATACACTGTTTTCTTGGGATCATATTCTCAGTTTACCAGCTTAATAGGAGAATGCCCAGATCACAAATATGCCAGATCTCTAATGCAGGAAGCATGTCTATAAGATCAAGGGATTCAATGTAGTGGCGGTGGGGTCATGCGGGGCTGGGGGGCAAAGCAGAGAGGGAAATCTGAGGGGCTGGTGAACTGTGTCAATGAGCAGCTCAATATAGTGATATGATACATACTAAAATCATAGTTTCCTATGTTCTGATATATCTCTCAGATGTTAATGCAAGGACCTCTAAATTCTAGCAAAAGATTAACTTTCCAACCACTCTCCTCTGATCTCCTAGCTGGAAATTCCTACCATTTCAAATCCAGTTCATATAGTAAGAATATCTGAAGTGTGAAGTAGTAAATGTTCATAGCTGCATTATTTACAACAGCCAAGTGTTGCAAATCGTCTAAGTGCCCATCAGTAAAGGGGTGGATTATAAAACTGTGGTACATGC
The DNA here is from genome assembly GCA_004026765.1 of Micronycteris hirsuta. NCBI lineage: Eukaryota > Metazoa > Chordata > Mammalia > Chiroptera > Phyllostomidae > Micronycteris > Micronycteris hirsuta. Next base: position 44,220 of record PVJI01011466.1, on the reverse strand, counting down.
CCTGGCTGGTGTGACTCACTGGATTGAGTGCTGGCCTACGAAGCAAAGGGTTGCTGGTTCAATTCGCACTCAGGGCACATGCCTGGGTTGCAGGCCAGGTCCCCAGTAGGGAGCGCATGAGAGGCAAGCACACATTGATGTTTCTCTCCCTCTCTTTCTCCCTCTCTTACCCTCTAAAAATAAATAAATAAAAATCTTTAAAAAAAACTGTGGTACATTTACACAATGAATACTACGCAGCAGAAAAGAGAAGGAACTCCTACCCTTTGTGACAGCATGGATGGAACTGGACAGCATTATGGTAAGTAAAATAAGCCAGTCAGTGAAAGACAAATACCATATGGTCTCACTTATAAGTGGAACCAATTCAACAAAACAAACAAGCAAAATATCACCAGAGACATGGAAATAAAGAACAAACTGACAGTGACCAGAGAGGCGGGGGTGGGGGAATAATGGGGGAAAGAAGGGGAAGGGGCAAGTCAAGAAACATGTATAAAGGAACCATGGACAAGGACAATGCGGGGGGACTGAATGTGGGAGGGGGTAGGCAGGGCAGGGGAGAGTAATGGGGGAAAATGGGAACAAAAGAAATAGGATGGTTGGCCATGGCTGGTGTAGCTCAGTGGATTGAGCACAGGCTGTGAACCAAAGCATCACTGGTTCAATTCCCAGTCGGGGCACATGCCTGGATTGCAGGCCATGTCCCCAGTAAGGGGTGCGCCAGAGGCAACCACACATTGATGTTTCTCCCCCTCTTTCTCCCTCCCTTCCCCTCTCTCTAAAAATAAATAAATTAAACCAAGAAAACAAAACTGTGTTTAAAAAAAAGAAAGAAAGAAATAGTATGGTTGTTCCTAGGTGATTGTACTTAGACAATCAAATTTACAAACTAATTAAAAAGAAAAGAATGACAGGATGAGTTTGAATTATTCTGAAAAGAAGCATCTATACCTCATTACTAGTGAAATATGTATGTCTTGAATAAACTTACAAAAACAATATAATGACCTGTGTTCAAGAGTGGTCTGGTTCAAGCACAACCAATCGGAAAATAGTATAATTACAAGCAAAGTTATCTAGGACTTTAGTTTCTTATGTATACAACCTACTATTTCCCTTTTTGTGATGCCCTATAGTTATCTTCTATATCAATCATCTGGATATGATGATCTAGGAAATCTATGGTCCTGTTTACATTTTTATTTTGACAGATTTATCACATGCATTGCTTTCTTATGCCCCTGGAAATTGTAAGCTCCTTGAGAGCAAAAGGCGGCGCACACATACGGGTTATCCAGCACAACACTGCTGATGGTCTCCGGGGGTTGTCTGTGACTGAGGGGCTTCTCGGGACTCAGAACTTTCAAAGCTAATACCAGGAAAGTCCCAGGCGAACAGAGATGGTTGGTCACTTTGCCGGCACATGGCATGACGACAGCCTTCGCAGACAGGAGACGTTTGATAATGACTATGTAACCGGACTCTTTCACATTTGTAAATAACAGAGAGATGAGAAAATGAAATGAACATCCTAGTTTCCTAGGGTAGAAATCCACTGCTGAACCTTTGATTCTCTTTTTTTCCCTTTGCATTTCCTTAAGTTTCTATCTCCATAGATTAAGTGATCAGAAAAGAGAGAAAAATAAGGAAATAAATGGAAAAGAAGGCACCCAAGCGGATCAAAAATAAGAAAAGACATGACGGTGCCACTGTGAGGAGGAGAAAAAGAGGGCGTATGAATAAAGGCAGCCAATTAAGAGCAGCCTTGAGATAGAGGGGAAAACTCCTTCACGGCACAAGAAGTCCTTTCTTTCTCAGATAATTTATGTTAAAAGCAGTAAAACAAAATAAAGAGAAATTTCAATCTGACAGAAACTTAGAACAAGAACACACAGTCTCTCTCCCACAATCCTTGAAAGATATATTTTAGCACAGATAAAAAATAAATTAGCCCATTTAATGGACATAAGATTCCAGAAATTGCTTACAAAATAACACTAGATGTTCTCTCATCATGAGAAAGTGGACAAATTACCCCACCACCTTACCGTTTACCTGGCTCCCTTCCAAAACCCTCTGGATTCTTTGTGATCAGCAAACACTACTAGAACCTCAACCTTTCTCAACATTCCCTGAAACTCTCAGCGGTCCCCAACTATGGCTGCATTAGAAGTACCAGAGGCACTTCTATAAAATACTGATGCTTGGGCCCCACCCCAGGCCAATAAAACAGACTCTCTGGGGGTGAAGCCCAAACACTGGTAGTTTTTAAATTACTCCCGGAGTGACTCTATGTACATCCAGATTGAAAATCAGAGTCACCTGCAAAATGGCTGGCCTCTGAGACCAGCACACCCGCTGTAGCCCTCTGAAATGGAGTCTCCCACACCCTTTGCGAATGCCATCTCTAGGCCATTCCTTCTCTTCCCTCAGGAAAAATCCCGTCCCCTTTGAGGCTTACCCACTGTGCTATACCGGCTTCTTTCCTTCTTTACACCATGAGATCATTTACCATCTTCCCGGAAACTTCTGAATCCAGCGTTTAATACCAGACTCGTAAGACTTCCTCTCCACTCCAACTCTTGCGCTGATCTTGTGTCCCTTCAAAATTATCTCAGAAAACACAGCCAATGCCTTCAACTTCCTTATCCAATGGCCTTGCCGCTCTACCTCAGCCAACCACTCCCTCAGTCCCTACTTGGGACTTCCTTAGTTACAGCCTGGACCTTTTCATCCTAGAAACACCACCGCCTCATAAATCTCTAATTCAAATATGCCACTCTGACATTTTATGCCTTCTAGCTTACCTGCTCATACAGGAATCTCCAGCCCATTGATCCCTCCACTTTCTCAGCACCCACTCACACACTCCCTTCTGCTTTCACTTCCCTTTTTACCAAACAAATGCCATCATTATGCTGTTCCAAAAGCCCAGAACTGCCTTACCATTCTGTTCTTCCACATCACCTACCTGGCTAACCTCCAAACCCCAGAAATCCAACTAACTCTCTTCTCTTTACTTATATCTGAGCAACCAGAGGGAGTAACATACACACACGTACGTGTGCACCATTATAAATTGATAGATAGCTAACCTCAACTGGGCACTCTGACAGGGAGCAAATCTAAGTTTCCACACTCAACTAGTGTCCTACTACGATCTAGAACAACTATTTTACATCTGTTCATTTATCCTCAACTTAGCACCCCCCTCTTCACAAGCCCTCTCATTCCAAGCTGATTAGTTCACCTCCTACTTCTGAGAAAACGGAGGTGATCACATGGAAACCTACGTGTATTTGCACTCATTTTCTCCATTCCCTTCTGATACAAGGAAGAAAAGTACTCCTAGGAAAGGCAACCTTTTGTTTGAATTACAACCCCTGATTCTCACAGGAACCTCATACTCACAATCATTCCTAGACAACTCCCCCCAATATTTTTAACCTGTCCCTTTCATAGGCTACTTCCCATCAGCATTAAATTAAATCATGTTTTAAATCCTCCATATTTAAAAAACAAAAATACTTCCCTGGACCCCACTTTTCCCTCTGACTCCAGGCTCTATCTATATTCCCCTCCATAGTCAAGCTCCTTCAAAAAACCAAAGTTGCTACTTCTTATCTCCCATTTCTCTCTTTAATTCACTCCAATATGACTGGCTCCCACCATCCCTCTGAAATCGCTTTGTTAAGGTCACCGATAACCTCCACATTGTTCGGTCCTGAGGGGCATCTTCTGTCATCACATCTGACCTACTAACAGAAATCAACAGTTGACCACTCCTTGAAATAACCTCTTCCGAAAGCTCTTTGACACCACATTTATCCAGTTTGTCTCTCTCTCCGGTCACTAATTTTCAGTGCCATTTGAGGTATCTCCATTTCTATCTAATTTTTAAAAAGTAGAGTTCCTTAGAGTTCGATCCTAAACCTTTTTCTCACTCCATAACAGCATTGTCATTGGACTTACTGTGATGAGCATGTTCTATAACTGCACTGCCCAACGTGGCGACCAATGACCACATGTGGCTAATGAGCACTTGAAATGTGACTAGTGCAGCTGAGAACTGAACTTGTAATTTTTTTCTAATTAAATAGGCACATGTAACTAGTCACACTTGTATCCGATAGCACAGCTCTACATGCAATCACATCATCTCTCTTGGTTTCAAATACCATCTATATGCTAGTGACCCAGACCCTTCTTCTGAGCATTGGATGCATATGTATTTATACTTACAAACCCAGGGTCCCCACCCCCATAACATACTGTGTGCTCTGAAGTTTGTGCAGAAAGCCCATGGATCAAGATAAAATTTGGTTTCAGTGCAAATATTACTAAATGGGCAGAAGTAAAAGAGGATTTTATTCAAATGCTTACTTAACTATTTCCCCTCTGTGATCCAGTAACTTGAACTCTGGACAGAGCAACACATGGTTCATTTCTATGTAGGAGAGGCCAACGAGACGAATGCTACAGGCTAGGTATTTGTAAGAGATAAGGCAGAATTCAGTTTAACTTTTCAGCTTGGGATGATATACCTCCTTCCGTATGAAGAACAGGATATTTCAGTATCTTCTTTCAGCAGCAATGTCAGTTACTGCTGAACTACCTTTGCTCAAATTTTGCTTTCTAAGTGTTCTTTTTGCCTTCTTTTGAAGCACAAGAAGACACAGATATTTAGTTATGTGCTCTCTTGGATACCCGCATAAGTAGTGGAAGCCAGCGACTGAGCTTACTTAGCCTTTCAGGATCAGCCCTTAAGACTCCCAAACTCCATGACCAAAGGATAATAAAAGCCAATGCAGAATAAAGTTCGCCTAAACTGTTCAGTGCAAATTAATGGTACCAAGGACAGGGACTGTGTTTAAACAAAAGTGTATAATTCACAGCCCCAAGATAAGATCCAAGGCCCACTCATCCAAGGACTCAACCAAGATAAGGCAACCGGTTTGATTCAGATTCGTGTGGTCACGTACTCGTTCCCATGGCAACTGTACAGTGTCCATTTTCTCCTCCCCATAACAGAGTACAATTAGATAAGCAAAGAACAGCTTGCACAGAAAGTCAATGATGATTTGCTTCAAACAGATACAAATGAAAAGAATGAAAACAGCGAGAAAATGATGTTCTCGCTAAAAAAGAGATCCTTTGAGGGGATGGAGCTTAAATAAAAGCCCAAAATTATTTTAAGCAAAAAAAAAAAAAAAAGGTATGCCTGGTACAAGAGGGACTCTTCCAAAATAATATAACAACTAAAGGAAAACATTATAATTTAACATACAAAAATAAATGGGTACAAAAAATCTTACAATATAACAGCAGTTTAAAAAACAACAACAAAAACCACTTGTAAACCTTATGTACTTTAAACATTTTCTGGCCCTTCCTACAATTATCAATTCCATACCCATGATTTAACTGACAGCAGCAATACCGGTAGCTCAAAGAAGTTTTCAGCATTAGAAAAGCAGATCATATTTTCAAATTTTTTAAAGATTCTTGCCAGCCACCTGCTTCTTCTTAAGCTTAGTTTAAATATTTTTGTGAAACAATACTCATTTGTACGGCTGCCTAAAGAAAATGGAGAATACAGGACAAGATGGCAAGATAAAAAATGCACCAAAGAGGTATCTTAAATATAGTGGGTATTCAAGCAAATGTTTGTTGAATGAAAATAACTCCATTCAGAAAGATACTCACTGTTTGAAGCTATATCAATCAAAAGATTTTCTTCTGCTTCTGAGGGAAAAGACGAAAGCACAGGATCAGGGAAGAGAAAACCAGTAAATAACTGCTACTCTCAATCACCACTCCTAGGTCTTAGAACACATTTTTAAAAAATCCTTTCCTTTTTTGTTTAACAGTTAAAAATTATTTTAATAACACTAAGTACTAAAGATCATGAACAATTTAACTAAAAGAAAAATGAACTGAACAAGTAACCGAATGGAATCTCTTGAAGCAAATCAAGGAATTACAATAGTAGGGAACATAATATGGTGATTCAAATGAAATCAAGTTTCAATCCCCTCAACTATAACACACAGATTTCATATAATCTGTGTCTTGAGATAACTCTTGTAAGAAGCCAAGGAAGTGACCCCAAAAGCCCAGAGGTGAATTACTTTAACTCAGATCTAGTCCCTGAAAGTTTAACAGTGATACTATTACCTCTACCCCTGCCCCATATAGGAACAGAGAATACACAAAGTTCTTTACCTTCAGGCTATAACTAATACCTATGGGTCTTGCATGGCCTCCCACACCCAACAAGAAGTATGAATTGGGGCAAAGCATAGTCTCCAACTTCAGAGTCCTCTTTTCCCTCCCTGGCTCTCCTGGACTTCCTTCCTTACCTTTAGTGTCTAGACCCAATCCATCTCTTCCTTTCTGACTTCCCTGAATTTGGCCAACAGCACCTGCTAGACCTTCCTGGCTAGTTGCACTCTGGGTACTGACCCCTTTAGATTAGGCTGGATCTACTATGGCCATAGGGAGTAGTCTCAGCCTTTTCTAGTTCCTCACTAGATATGTGTATTTGGCTCCATTCTTCAGGCACAACAGAAGCAACTGGTAAGGACCTAAATTGTCTAATAGTAAAAAGTCTCAACCTCCTCACTAGCATGATGAAGCAAGGGACAATGGGGCATCAGAACACAGCTATTATACGTTTACCATTGTTATTCAGTAACTTTAATTTTTTAAAACCTGAGTATTTATAGACTTTTCAAAATGGAGGCACAGGTCAGGAAACAAAATATATGAAAACTTGAGGTAGCTGTTCCTTTTGTTATAGGGAACTACTGTTTGTGAGCACACATATTTTCCAAGATTCCAATCTAAAACTCTTCTGTGTATTTCTTGTCAAAAACAATACTAAGAGAACAGGGTAAAAGAGAATCTAGAAGGCCCCGGCCAGTGTAGCTCAGTGGATTGAGCGCAGGCCAAAGGGTTGCCAGATCGATTCCCAGTCAGGGCACATGCCTGGGTTGCAGGCCAGGTCCCCAGTTGGGGGCGTGCGAGAGGCACCGGCACATTCATGTTTCTCTCCCTCTCTTTCTCCTTCCCTTCCCCTCTCTCTAAAAATAAATAAATAAAATCTTTTAAAAACAGAGAGACTCTAGAAGTAGTATCAAAAGGTATAGAGTTAATAGGATATTAATCTAGAGTCGTGTTCTTGGGCTTTTCTCCTCTTTAGAGGGCTGGGTATGTAACAAAGGACGCTACACCACGAAAAGCAAAGTGACTACAGCAACTTGCAAGGTATACAGGTGCCCTGTTCAATGTCTCTCTCACACAGGGAAAACTGAATGGCTAGGACTTCATTTTTCTTTACAATGTGGATACCATTCATTGCAGGTATTTTCAATTCTTAATACATGCTCTCTTAAAAAGTCATACCCACTTAGTATTTCTACTTACAAGAATAAATCCTAAGGAAATAAGTGATATGTAGGAAGATTTATGTACAGAGAAGTTTATCCCATTACTAATCATATTATCAGAAAAACCCAAACGTCAAACACAGAGAAATAATTACATCATGGGCCATCCATAAAACAGAATACTATGCAGCTATTAATGGCATGGAAAAGCACTCTTATGATGTCTTGAGGAACAGACAAAAAAACATATATAGTTTGAGTCCCATCCACTCTAAAAAGTTCTATGTGTAGGAAAAGGGAAAATGTCAGGTGTTTATCTCTAAAGGATGGGAGTTTACTCTGCTTTATAATTTTCTGTTCTCTCCAAAGCTTTTATAGTACATATATCACTTTTGTGATAAAAAAAACATTCAATGTGGTGTAAGAAAGAATCCATGTAAGGTAGAATTCAAGTTTCCCAAGGAGCTACAGCTGATACAGAATGCTACTTTGTGATGAAGCCAAGCACCCACTGGAAACATAATGCATTTGTTCTCTAGTAATCGATTTCCTTTCAAGAGCAATGTGAGATGACAGAAGCAACACCTCCTACACAGTCCTCCCAACTTTTTGATTCTCATTGTAGCAGATGAAACAACAGATGTTCTGTTCTCTCTCTCTAAATTTGAAGGCGAAAAGCCAAATACATCCTCCCCGGAGTCATTTTTGTTATGATTTACCATTGCTAAGGTTTGAGAATCAGCACAACTGAGTATATGGTATTATGATATTTCACAGCATATTGCCAAATGTTTTAGTTTCAAATAGCGAGGGGATAAAGTGCTGAATGTGTGTGAATCCAATCAACCTTGATACTTTACAATGAGCGGAATGTCAGGTAAACCCAAGAATGTCACTTAAATCCACATATAAGTCGGACAGCATAAAAGACATAGGTAACAGACTACATATATTTCAAACCCCTAGTCAGGGAAGCAGTTGAGAATATATATATTTTATATATTTTTTTTTTCAATAAAACCCTTCAGCTTTCTTAGACGATGCGTTTATAATCTTCTCAATGGTAGATTTATGCAAAGAGTGACATGTTTCATTTTACAGTGACAAATTTAAATATGTATGGTATTATACAAGGCAATAATGACCATAGAAAAACATTATAAAACTAGCTAAGCAATTAAAGCTAGTACCTTGAACACATCTAAAGTGGCTATTTATAGGAATGATATCTTGAACAAGCTGTTCCTTCGCGTGCAACTGGATTATTAACCTAGGAAACAGAAGAATGCATCAACGAATAGCTACTGAAAAATCCGAACATTTAACAAGAAAATACACTGCTGTGTTGTTACAAAAATCTAGTCTGTATTGATCAGGCTTGCTGTAACTTGTCCCCTGGATCTGAGCATCATGACAGCTAGATGTTGCTCTAGGTCTAGGAGGACAGCAGTGGTACTCAATATCTAAATACCCACATTGCTTGGTGCCATACAGAACACAGAACAGTCTATATCCTAAGAAGAACTTACAATCTTGGGAGCATGAATTACAGCACACACACTTGCAGAGTATGCACACCAGAGTGAAGACCTAACAGCTGGGTGTGAACTCCATGAGGGCAGGGACTACGGCTATCTTTTTACCATAGTGTTTCTAGCACCAAGCACAGTGCCTGGCACCTAGCAATCACTCAAGCTTGTTGAATGAGTCAATGAGAAATTTCATAAATTAGCTTTCCAACGGTATCTCCATGGTTTTGACCAAAAATGGTTCTATCTCTTCAAACAATACAGGTTCACGGAGGACTAAGAGGAGGAGCCCAGCCAGGTGGATTGGTCAAAATAACCCCAGTGACCAACAAGGTAGCAGATATCACCAGACTGCCTCTACATCCCTTGTTTTTACTCTGCTTTTCCAACTTCATGCTGGTAGTTCTAGGTAAACATGACTGAAAAACTGGGCCCTCAGGCATAAAATGTGAGATTTCTAAATTCCTATGTACTCCTGAAATATTAATTTTCATTTACTATTTATCTGTTGTAGCTCAGAATCAAGGTATAACATACTGGTAAAGGGCCATTCTGAATACATCCCTGCCTCCCCCAAATCTAGCCTTCCTCAGGGTTTTTTTTTTTTTTTTTGCCAGGAACATTCTTCTTACCGAGACCCATCTCAAACATCACCTCTTGTGTGACGTTCTCCCCAACATCCCCAAGCAGAGCCAGAGGCCTCATCCCCTCCTTTGCTCGCTCCTATAATAGAGCACGTACGCACTCCATTATAGTTATATTTATCTCCCAAATTGATGTGAGCTCCTTGAAAGCAAGGACCCTAGCATATTCACTTTTGTCTCCTGCCTCATACATAAGTATTGGTTGAACAAAACAACTAGATTAAGCTATAAACAGAGATGAATTTCTAAATTTAACTGTTCAACTTCTGACATTAAAAATGGCATTGTTTTGAAGGATTTGATTTCTGTTTGTTATCTTTTGGGGGACTCATTTCAGTTTTATGAAGTTTTTCAAATGTGTTAACTTTTAAGGAGATAACCTAGGGAAATAAATTACTTTGAACTAAGGGAAATAGCCTAAGAAAAATAATGCTGTCTTTCTGCTCTAATCCTAATTTGTAGGGGTTTGTATTTTAAGGTGAGTAGGGGAATATGGGATTCTTTCAATCTACAAAGTTTATGAGTTGGGCAGAGTGTCCTATAAACCCAAACGGAGACCAGAATCTAGATAAAGGGTGACAAAGCAAGGGTCAAGGAGGAAGAACTGACTTTCAGGAAAATGAACACATACCAATATAATCTCAAAATAACTAGACTAGAAATGGTGTTAAACATTAGCAGTAAGGCTTCCACTGGAATGTGTTGTTAAAAACCATCACACAACAGGCAGCACGGATGGACCTTGAAGGCATTATGCTTAGTAAAATTAATCAGGCAGAGCAAGACAAATATTGTATGATCTCAACAAAAACGAACAAAAATTCATATAGAACAGATTAGTGGTCCAGAGGCAGGCGGGCAGGAAACAACGGAAACAGGAATTTGGTAGCTGTCAAACTGAACAGAGTGAAAAATTGTAAATGTGGGTTTTTCAGCATTATCCCTAGGAGATACTTTGATTCATTCAAGGAAGGGTAAAGATGAAACAGCAGGTTGCATCATAATCTATTTTCCTTGAAAAATAAATATTAGTGTTTGTTAGCAAACAACGTATTTTTAACTGCAATGTTAGTCTCTCATGTACATTTCTCCACGGTCAATAGCAATAACTACAGAACTAAAGATTAAAATAGGCCAAAAGTAAAAAAGTTCTGGATACTCAATTCACAGAAGGAACCCAAGAGATAATAATTTGAGGGTTATACATGGTATGATAATATCAGGTGTCTCGTAAATGATTTCTAACGAAACTTCTCAGACAATGTATTTCTGAGATATGTTACATGGGTTTAAATCTCAGCTATTCTGCATCCCAAGTGTGAGCAAGTGACTTAACCTCTGTGCCTAATTTCTCTATCTGTAAAAGAAAGATGATGATGAAAATATTATTATTTCACAGTACTGCTCACATGAGGATTAAATGAACTAATTCATGAAAAGTGCTTAGAAGAGTAGCTGGCACAGATCAAGCCATTAAGTGTTAGTTGTTGCTATTCCCCCATAACTTACACAGATATGGACCTCAAGAATTTGATTTTATGTGGGAAAGACACAAGTAGCCAGGAGAGCTACCACTGCCAAGTTTAAAAGTTCTTCTAGTACAAGAGCTCAGATAGAGTGAGACATTTATCTCAAGGCCAGCTGTTCACTCCCTTATTAGCTGAATAGAGTTCCCAAACTACAGAACCAAGGGAGTAGATCAGGGGCTGTGATGATCTCAACAATGTAACTATTTTATTTAATCCGCATAATTTTGTTTTTTGCATAGGGGAAAACTAAGATACAAGAAATTTACTGATTTTCCCAAAGGTCACATCTCTCCACTCTCTTCTAGCCTTTGGAAGTGGCAGGGGTAGTCCATTTTCCAATTCACTTTCCTGTTAAATTGACTTTTATTAAATTGGTCTTCCAGAGTTTGATGAAATCTGGGAAAAATAATAGGAGTTTCTTACATCAATAGGACTGACAAAGTAGCACCTAGGGAAGAGCTACTTCATAGAACCAGTTGATGTCCAGTTAGGCTGTCAGCAAGAGTGTCAGAAAAGGGCAAGATAGGTTAGTGGGAATTTCTTCTGTAAAATTAGACATCATAGATACAAGTTGAGTCGGGACCATTTAAAAGAAGGGACTGAGAAAAACTGTTTTTAGGTGGAATCTAATGTTAGGTGATGGCAAGATTTAAGTGATCACCAGTTTTTAAACTCTAATGGCAACAAACCTGTGAACAATCAAGGGAGGTAGCTTGATCACACAGGGGTAGATAGGGGCCTATGAAATGTAACAGTCACCATAGATACCTTTAAAATGAGGCATTAGTGGCAAGGGAGTGAGATCAGCAGCTACACTGATAACTTATCAAAATAATCTTTTCATCCATCAGTCAACAGTATTTACTGAGCTCCTATGTGCTAGGCAGAATGGAAGGTAACAGCAGAATGGAAGGTAACACAAAGATAAAACGCCAAATGTTGTATATATTTCTGTACATTTCATGACTTTTCCTAACAGTCAAGTCAATAAAAGAGGCAGTTACTGGGCTACACTAAACCATTACTGAATTAATGAATATGCCTTCTAGCAAATGGACTAAAGGGGTGGGGAGACTAGAGCAACAAGTTGAATGGGGTTAAGAAAAGGCACTTCTGTTAAGGTTAACAATGAAGTGATTCTATAGCACTTTTACTTTTTCTAAACCACTTTCACATTTTCTCAGTTCCAATCGCAAAGGAACAAGGTAAGCAGCTAATGTTTTTATTTAACTGACGAGGACACTAAGGCCCAGAGAGCTTTACTGACTTGCCCAAGGTTACACAACACATGTCAGTTGCAGGGGCAGGAACTAAGAACCCAGGCTTCCTGCTTCTCCACCCATTGGGTCCTTCCACTGAGCCACACTGCCAGGAGCAATCCAGCGGCTTGGAAGTTGAGGACAAAGCCCCGTGGTTAGAGTACTCGCACTTCACACCTGGCCCTGAACCTGTTGTCCATACGGCATCAGTGGCAGGAGGGTGGGTGGCTCTTCGTGGTTTGGGATTGGGAGGTAATGGCAGGCTCCCCTCCTCTGCGGGAATCAGGCGGTTACTTACTCATATTGCCCGTTCCTCTGGGCTAGGGTCAGGACACAGGGCTGCTGGAGAGAACCTCTCATCTCTATACCCTCGACAGTATGTGCACATTAGTCAAGGGTCTGCACTAGAAGTGCTGCCAGAGAGGGGCGGCGCAGCGCAGAGTCGGGGGGAGGCTGCCGCCCCTCCGCTGCCCTCCCCTATGTCGGAGGCACTGCCTCCAGCACGACCCCCTCCCTGGCTAGGCTCGGCCTCCGGGCCTGACCCTGCCGCTCCCCCCCTCAGCGGCGTTCCGCAGTCCCCTCACCCCGACCTCCCACCCCGGCCCTCCACTCCACGGCCTCCCCTCCCCCTCCTCTCTGGCGGATACTGCGAGGGGCTGGGCTCCGGCTGGGAGCGGTGGCTCCATCCAGGCGGCCTCCAGTCTCAGCGCGGCTGCAGACTGCCGGGGGATCCGACGACACTGCCTTGGCGTCCTCCTCCCCACGGGCCTGGGCTGCCCGTAGTTTTAAGAAAAGCTCCGCGTCTCACGCCGGGAGCCGAAAGCCTGACCGGAGAGAGAGAGAGGCACCTCGCGCCCCCACCAATTTTCCAGGCCGCCGCAGCGTCCGCCCCCTGCGGCCAATATGAAGAACTGCAGCAAGAGACCCGACGGACCGGGGGCGTCTCCACCACGTCCAGCAACGAATACGTTTTACATGCTGCCCGTGACACCAGAATTGTTCTTGGGACTTTGACGATAGCTATGGAAACAAAACATAGTCATACCTATGAGGGAACTCAAAGGCGTTGAGCCAACAGAACCACATCATCCACTCAAAATATCTTTATTATAGTTATAATGCACCGTGCTGGTTATCCTAGCTCTCCAATGTCCCTTCTTCTCCTTCCTCTTATTCCTTCCACCCTCTAAATCCGAAAAATGCCGAAAGTTCAGACCTTCGTGCCCCCTACAGGTCACCTCTATACAGAAAACGACCAATTATATGTCCCTGACCCTGACCCCTTGCTTAATATACTCCATTATCACAACACTGAATAACAAAACTAACTTGTAATTTCTCACACTGACGCAGGCTTGAAACTTCAGAGCCATATGCTTTCTTCTCTCTCCTCATTTGTCTGTATCCAATCAATCGACAAACTTTGTCAATATTTTCTTCGGAATTACCTTTAGATTCCGTGTTTTCTCTCTATTCGCACCACCATCCCTTTATTGTAAGCCTTTGTGATAGATGTCTCCATTGATCATTTTACCGTTGACAGTTGTAAGGATACTATTCCCAGAGGAACGCTTCAATTGGTACTAATTTGTTCAAGAATCTACAATGGACTATATATCAAGACTGATTTTAGCCCTGGCTGGTGTGGCTCAGTGGATTGAGTGCTAGCCTGCAAACCAAAAGGTTGCTGGTTGGATTCCCAGCCAGGGCACATGCCTGGGTTGCAGGCCAGGTCCCAAGTAAGGGGCATGCGAAAGGCAACCACACATTGATGTTTCCCTCTCTTTCTCCTTCCCTTCCCCTCTCTAAAAATAAATAAATAAAATATTTTTTTAAAAAGACTGATTTTAAACCTATAGTAATGTAGACAGTGTGGTATAGAAGAAGATAGACCAATGGAACAGAATACAGACCCCAAGTACAGATCATATGATCATACATGTGATACACAGTTGATATGCAGCATGTGCATTTGAAATCAGCGGGGGGAAATGGATTATTTACTAAATGGTGAAGGGACTATTGATCATCCACATGGAAAATTATAAAATTAGATCCCTACCTCACACAATAGAGGGGGAAATTCAATTCCAGGTAGATTAAAGATCTAAATGTGAAAAAGCAGATCTTTAAAACTTTTAGAAGAAAATAGGAGAACATCTATATGACCTTGGAATAGGGAATGAGAATGATTACTTAAGATACTAAAAAGCACAGCCCTGGCTGGCATGGCTCAGTTGGTTGAACTTTGGCCCATGAACAGAAAGCTCACCGGTTGATTCCTGGTCAGGGCACATGCTTTAGGTTGCAGGTTCTGTCCCCCATTGGGACACGTGCAAGAGGCAACCAATTGATGTTTCTCTCCCTCTCTATCTCCATTCTCCTCTCTCTCAAAAAAATAAATATTTTAAAAAGATATTAAAAAGCACAAACAATAAGGAAATTGATGGACACATTTAACTATCTTACACTTCAAAATGTATGCACTCTAAGACATCATAAACAACTTCAAAGACAAGTCACATACTGGGAGAAGATATTTGCAATACATATCACTGACAAAGGATAACCTGGAAGGTTCTACACTTTCAGCTGTTATCACCTTTCTGACTTTGTCTTCTACCATTCTCTCCAACTCACTCTGCTTAGTCACGTTGCTTCTTGTTATTCCTAAGACTTGCCAGGAACACTCTTGCCTCAGGGCCTTTGCATTTGCTGTTTACCCTACCTGCACTTTCACTTCCTTCAGGTTTTTGCTCAAATATCACTTTCTCAGTGAGGCTTTCTTAGACAACTTTATTTAAAATTGTAGTTCAACAATCTCCTTTCCCAATCTTGTACATACATGCTCCTTATATCTTCCCTGTTTATTTTTCTCCAGAGGATTTTTCACTATCCATTATTCTATCTATTTTACTTATTAATTTTGTTTATTGTTTACCTCCTTCCACTAGAATGTAAGTTCCACGAGGGTAGAGATTTTTGTGTGTTTTATTCATTGCTTCATTCCTGGTGCCTAGAACCATTTCTATAACAAAGCAGATGCTAGAAAAATGTAGATTAAATAAATGAATGAATTAGTATCCAGAATATATAAAAATACCTATAAATCAGTGACAAAAAAGAAAACTAGTAGAAAAATTTACAAAATTCATGAATAAGAAACTCATAGTCAAGGAAACCCAAATGGACAGCAAACACACAAAAGGATGCTTCACTTCATTTTTCTTTAGGGGAATTGAAAATTAAAACTATGAGCTACCATTTCACGACCATTGGTTTGGCAAAAATTAAAATTCATACAACATCAAGTGTTGTTAAGGATGTAGAACAGATAGAACTCTGGTCACTGAAAGGAGTATAAGTTGGTAGAACTGCTATAAAAAGGAATTTGGCATTATATAATAAAATTGTATGTAATACACTTCAACCCAGAAATTCAATTTTTAGTTATAGACCCAAGCAAAATTCTACACTTTGTGCACAAGGATACATGTAAAAGAATGTTCATTGCAGCATTACCTGCAATCTCAGAAAAAATGGAAGCAAATTAAATGTCCATCAGCAGGTGACTGGGTAAATAAATCATAGTAATCATGAAGTTCACTACTATTTTGAAATAACAATAAATAACTCAAACTATATATATTAACAGAGTGAGATCTCAAAAATACAACGCTGAGCATAAACAGAAAATTTCAAACTTGCATGGTATGCCATTTATATAAAGTCTGAAAATACTGTATGTTGCTTATGGCTATAAGATATAAGACTATAAGTATATAAAACATGAAAGGGCATAATCATCATCAAATATAAAAGAGGTAGAACACTGAGACTGGAGAAGAGCATACAGGGAATATCAACTGTATCTGTAATACTTATTTTTAAAACACAATCTGAAAGTTGATGTTGCAAGATTTGATAGAATTGGGTCGTTGTTACATATATTGATTTTGTATTTCATGTCCTTTCCTGTATTTTCAATTGTTTGCAATCAATGAAAATAGAAAAACAAAGAAATGATATGTATGGGAGGGTTAGCAATGACAAAAGCTGAAAACAGGACAAGGAAAATGAGGATTGAGAGACTTTCTTAAGATGTGCCATGGAGTTCACTGGAGACCACAAAATAAGTGGTTTCAATAAGTGGTGAGGGTAGAAACAAGGTGACAGAGAATTGAGAAGGGGCTGGATCATGAGGAAATGGAGATGAGAGACCCCCTATTGAAGAAGTTGGAGATAAAAGGGAGCGAAATAAAATTTTAATTAAATTAGTTAGAAGGTTCAAACAGAAATAGTTGGAAAAACCTAAAGTCACTTTATTAATTTTTTCATCTTCCCCTGAGGATATGCTTATTGATTTTTAGAGAGAGAAGAACAGGGAGGGGGCAGAGAGAGAAACACTGATGTGAGAGAGGAACATTGATCAGTTGCCTCCCATACACACCTGACCAGGATCAAACCCACAACCTTTTCATGTACGGAGATGGCAATCCAACCAACTGAACTACCTGGCCAGAGCACCTAAAGCCACTTTAAAGTAAAGGGGAAGGTGCCAGTGAAGAGGTAGACATTCAAGATACTATAAGAGGAAAGCAGAAAGGTAGCAAGAAAGCCCCCTCAGTAATTAGGAAGAACAAGAATCCAAGGTAGAGATGGAGGTATCAATATTAGAGAAGAGGATACTTTCTCCTCTAAGTCTATAGTATCCCCAGCACCTAAAACAGTGCCCTGCATGTAGTAGGGTACTCAGATATATGTTGTAAGTAATAAGAGGTTGTAAAGAAATGGAGGTGAGGACACTACAAACTGTGGTCTCTCACAGGACAAATGATGATTTTTTCCAGAAAAAAGTAGTAAGTGGATGTTGTAATAACAACAGTCCCTAATCCTGGTGGCTAACATTGAACAGTAATGTGACACACACTCTCCTCATGGCTTCACATACATACTTCCATTTAATTCTTTTTTTAAAAATATTTTATTTATTCATTTTTAGACAGAAGGAAAGGGAGGGAGAAAGAGAGTGAGAGAAAAATCATTGTGTGGTTGCCTCTCACGTGGCCCCCACTGGGGACCTGGCCTGCAACCCAGGCATGTGCCTGACTGGGAATTGAACCGGCGACCCTTTGGTTCACAGCCTGTGCTCAATCCACTGAGCTACACCAGTAAGGGCCATTTAATTCTTATTAAATCTCTGTAAAATAGTAATACTGTTTCCATTTTAAAGACGAGAAAAGTGAAACTCAGAGAGTTTTAGCAACTTGCACATTAACTAGTAATTGGGAGAAACAAGATTCAAACTGGCGTTTGTCTGAATCCGAAGCCTGAGTTTTTGTTTTTTTTTAAAGATTTTATTTATTTATTTTCAAAGAGAGGGGAAGGGAAGGAGAAAGAGAGGGAGAGAAACATCACTGTGTGATTACCTCTCACATGGCCCCCAACCCAGGCATATGTCCTGACTGGGAATTGAACTGGCAACCCTTTGGTTCACAGCCTGCGCTCAATTCACTGAGCTACACCGGCCAGGCCAAAGCCTGAGTTTTTTAATGAACATATTTTGCTGTTCATTCCGTATTAATGTGCTAATAACAGTGTTTATTTTATTTATTAATTTCTTTAAAAATATTTTTATTTATTTTTAGAGAGAAGGGAAGGGAAGGAGAAAGAGAGGGAGAGAAATATCGATGTGAGAGAGAAACATCAATTGGTTGCCTCTCGTATGTGCCCCAACAGGTAGAGAACTCATAACCCCAGCATGTGCCCTCACCAGGAATTGAAACAGCAACCTTTCGTTTTTTGGAACAACGCCCAACCAACTGAGCCACACCAGTCAGGTCAGTAAGTGTTTATTTAGAACTTTTGATGCATTAGATACTATGGTGCCTGCTATACCTGAATTATAACATTTAATCTGATGAATCTGAAGTTGAGAGTAGAGGAAGGTTTGAGAGCTTAAACAGGCGGAGAAGGAAGGAAGGAACTGATGGAGAGGGATAGTGAATGCAGAACAGTTAATAAAGGGTTTTAGAGCAACAGAGAGAGCCTGATGGGTGGCAGATGGCATGAATTTCTAGTGTTCCAAATGAGCACGTGTCTGTAACTTTCCTTGGCAATGCTTGGCAGATGGAAAGCAGGAGTAGAGAAAATATACCAAGAAGATGTACTAGGCCCTGGCTGGTGTGGCTCAGTGGATTGAGAGCCAGCCTGCAAACCAAAAGGTCACCGGTTTGATTCCCAGTCAGGGCACATGCCTGTGTTGCAGGGCCAGGTCCTCAGTAGGGGGCGCACAAGAGGCAACCACACATTGATGTTTCTCTCCCTTTCTAAAATCAAATAAATAAAATCTCTTTTAAAAAAGAAAGTGCATTAGGCTTGGGGATTAGTATAGCAGGCACAGCAGAAGGTCATGGGGTGAGGAAATCTAAAGTGGTATTTAGAATGCACTGAATTAGCTGGCTCTGGAGTCAAAGTTAGGTGAAATATGAATCCCCTCAGCCTAGGGCCAGGAGAGGGGATAAAGGCAAACTTGGCAAAATCATTCCTCTAGCCCCGATCCTGTGGCAAATTGTTATTTTTCCATTGGGGGGATACTTTTGGGGGCTATACTTACTAATGTGCTTCTGTATGTGTGAAGTCAGCTAAAATGTTGTAAGCTGGTTAAAATAATTTTTTATTCACAGCCACCTTCTGACTTACTTGTGGTTGTTAATGATACCACTGTTTTAACTAGTCATCCAAGTTTGAAACTTCAGGTTTATCCATGAACTCTGCTTCTCCTTCACCTTTCATATCCCATAACTTAAATTTTGTCAATTTTAGTGTAAATTCCTTGACGTATACAAGGAGGGAGGCAGAAAAAACCATAATTATCTTCTGGAGGGAGGGCCCCTTGTAGTACAGGCTTCCCTGACTAGGTGATTGTTCTAGGAACCCATCTGTATCAGTTTACCAGCTGGCAGTGTTGTGAGAAGCTGTGTTTGGCTTCAATGAAAATTTTTTGAAGACTCTTTCAATGTGTTTGCCCATTTCATGATGGGTGATTTACGAGTGCACCTGCACACACCACAGATATATATTTTTGGTATATTTATACAGACCTTCTTGGTATATTTTCTCTACTCTTGCTTTCCATTTGCCAAGTGAATGTTCAGCAGTTTTTAACGAAAAACGGCATAACCCCCGTGCCACAACCTCCCTATTCACCCGATCTCACCCCTAGCAACTTTTTTTTTGTTTTCCTGGATGAAAAAAGTCCTCAAAGGGAAACGTTTTGCTGATGTGGAAAGAGGTGAAAGAAAAAAACAGCAGAAGCACTAAAAGGCATCAACATCAACAAGTTCAAAAACTGTTTTGAGCAGTGGAAAAAACATCTCTATAGGTGTATTGCTTCAAATGGAGAGTACTTTGAAGGTAATTGAAGTTTAAACATGTAAGAATAAATACACAACTTTTAATAAATACATTTTGGGTTTTTTGGGTTCCCCCTTGTAGCTCTGACCATTCTTATCTATCAGATGGCATTGTGTCTTAACCAAATAAAGGTCTTGTGCCTTGTGTTTACATGCAAGAGTCATCCAATGCATAAAGTAGATGGTCATTAAACAAAACACAAACAAATGAAACTCTAGCTTCAAGAAAACACAAGTCTTCCCTGGTTGGCGTCACTCGGTGGATTGATCACCAGCCTGGGAACCAAAGGGTCATTAGTTTGTTTTCCAGTCAGGGCACATGCCTGGGTTGCAGGTCAGTCCCCAGTAGGGGGCACATGAGAAGCAACCACACATTGATGTTTCTCTCCCTCTCTTTCTCCTTCCCTTCCCCTCTCTGAAAAATAAAGAAAGTCTGTTAAAAAAGGACTTCCGGCCAAGATGGAGGCATAAGTAGACACACTGTGCCTCCTCACACAACCAAAAGAAGGACAACAACACATTTAAAAACAAAAAACAACCAGAATTGACAGAAAATTGAACTCTATGGAAGTCCAACAACCAAGGAGTTAAAGAAGAAACTTTCATCCAGACTGGTAGGAGGGGTGGAGATGGGTAGCAGGGCGGAGAGGACAGGCGGCAAGCCGGTGGCTAGTGGAGCAGGGCAGGCAAGGCGGCAGATTGAAGGCTGGGCGTTCCCACATTCGCGTGCAGATAAACCAGGAGGAACAACTGGGGAATGAGACAGACCACGCAGTCCAGGGCTCCATCGCGGGGAAATAAAGCCTCAAACCTCTGATCGAAAACACCAGTGGGGGTTGAGGCAGCAGTGGGAGGAACTCCTAGCCTCACAGGAGAGTTCGTTAAAGAGACCCACAGGCCCTGGCTGGTGTAGCTCAGTGGATTGAGTGCGGGCTGGGAACCAGAGGGTCCCGGTTTGATTCCCAGTCAGGGCACATGCCTGGGTTGCGGGCCAGGTCCCCGTGAGGGCCATGTGAGAGGCAACCATACATTGCTGTTTCTCTCCATCTCTGTCTCCCTCCCCTCCCCTCTCTCTAAAAATAAAAAAAAAATCTTTAAAAAAAAAAAAGAGACCCACAGGGTCCTAGAACGTACATAAACCCACCCACCAGGGAATCAGCACCAGAAGGGCCCAATTTGCTTGTGGGTAGTGGAGGAGAAGCTGAAAACGGGCAGAGAGTGGAGCAAATGGTATTGTTCCCTCTCCGACCCCTCCCCCACGTATAGCGTCACAACTCAGTGACGTGGGTTGCTTGCCCTGGTGAACACCTAAGGCTCTACCCCTTACTACGTAGCAGATGCGCCCAGACAGAAAAAAAAAATGGCCCAAATGAAAGAACAGATCAAAGCTCCAGAAAAAATACAACTAAGTGACAAAGAGATAGCCAACCTATCAGGTGCACAGTTCAAAACACTGGTAATCAAGATGTTCACAGAAATGGTTGAACATGGTCACAAATTAGATGAAAAAATGAAGGTTATGCTAAGTGAAATAAAGGAAAAGGTACAGGGAACCAACAGTGATGGGAAGGAAACTGGGACTCAAATCAACAGTGTGGACCAGAAGGAAGAAAGAAACATTCAACCAGAACAGAATGAAGAAACAAGAATTTAAAAAAGTGAGGGGAGGCTTAGAAACTTCAGGACATCTTTAAACGTTCCAACATCAGAATCATAGGGGTGCCAGAAGGAGAAGAGGAAGAGCAAGAAATTGAAAACTTATTTGAACAAATAATGGAGGAGAACTTCCCCAATCTGGCAAAGGAAATAGACTTCCAGGAAGTCCAGGAAGCTTAGATAGTTCCAGAGAAATTGGACCCAAGGAAGCACACACCAAGACACTTCATAATTATATTACTCAAGGTTAAAGATAAGGAGAGAATCTTAAAAGCAGCAAGAGAAAAGGAGACAGTTACCTACAAAGGAGTGCCCATAAGTCTATGAGCTGATTTCTCAAAAGAAACCTTGCAGGCAAGAAGGGGCTGGAAAGAAGTATTCCAAGTCGTGAAAGGCAAGGACTTACATCCAAGATTACTCTATCCAGCAAAGCTATCATTTAGAATGGAAGGGCAGATAAAGTGCTTCTCAGATAAGATCAAGTTTAAGGAATTCATCATCACCCAGCCTTTATTATATGGAATGTTAAAGGGATTTATATAAGGCAGGGAGGAATATTGTAACAGGGTGCAGCCAAGAGGAGGGCCCCCTAGAGGGAGATAATTGGCCCCACACTAAAGGGCCACACATGACCCGAATGCTGGCAGCTGTAGCCAATTGTGGGAGGAGCTGGAAGTGAGACTCTGGGATTTAAATCCAGGCAGAACACTGCTTGAGCGGTCTTTTGGAATTCTCTTTCTGGGACCACACAGCTTGAGCAGCTCGGCTTGAGCGGCTCTGCTTGAGAGGCTCTGCTTGAGAGTCTCTGCTTGAGAGGCTCTCCTTGAGAGGCTCTGCTTGAGAGTCTCTGCTTAAGGGTCTCTGCTTAAGGCTCTCTGCTTGAGAGTCTCTCTCTCTCTCTCTCTCTCTCTCTCTCTCTTCGGGACCACACTGCTTGAGCGTCTCTTTTGGGACCACGCGGCTTGGGTGAGAGTCAGGGCCACGTGGATGGTTCTGGGAGCGTGAACCCCAGACTGGGCAGAGGGAGAGGGAAGGACTGTGTGTGTTTAAATAAACAATTCTTTCCCTTTTGAATCTTTCCTCTGGCGGCGGGCAAAGCGAACCTGGTAAGGGGGAGAAACCCCCGGGTACAGAAAAAGGGGGGTCTTTCATATCGTCCAGCCCCCCCCCATTTGTTCTGTAACAATATCAACAGGGGAGTGGTAAGGGGAGAGAGAAGGAAAAGGTGCAGAGAATAAGTAGCATAAATGGTAGGTAGAAAACAGACAGGGGGAGGTTAAGAATAGTATAGGAAATGTAGAAGACAAAGATCGTATATGTACGATCCATGGACAGGAACTAAACAGGAGGGGGATGTGGGTGGGAGGGGGTGTGTAGGGCAGAGGGGAATAAAGAGAGGAAATGAAACAACTTATAGCATAATCAATAAAACATATTTTTAAAAGAAAAGTAAAAAAATAAAAATTTATTAAAAAACCCTCAAGGCCCACCACCTTCACCATCACCACACACACACACACACACAGTTAAATGGGTTCTCGGTGCCTTTCTTTTATCCATTAGACAACTATAACTAAGTGCTTAGCATTTATGGACTTTTTAGAGACAAAATAAAAAATTGAGATCTTACCCCTGGCTGGTGCGGCTCAGTGGATTGAGTGCTGGCCTGTGAACCAAAGGGTCACTGGTTCAATTCCTTGTCTGCCAGCTGCCTTGTCTGCATATGCCTTGGCTGCCAGCTGAGTACCCGGTTGGGGGCTTGCAAGGGGCAACCACACATTGCTGTTTCTCTTCCTCTCTTTCTCCATCCCTTTCCCTCTCTTTAAAAATAAATAAATAAAATCTTTTAAAACTGGAGATCTTAAAAAGAAACTATAAAGTATTAAAAGAAAATGGAAAATCCAAAAATAATGGTTCAATTAAATGGTTACAAAATACATTAATTATTAATTTTGTATTTATTAAAAGTCTATTCTTTGAAAACAATTTTTAGGTTGGATTGTTCCACTCTCCAAGAATTTCCAAATATGCATAATGATTATAGAGAGATCACAGTCAGTATCAATTAGTTATGCACAAATAATTTCAAAGGCAAACTTTAAAAAGTCCTTTAAAAATTTATAGCAAAATATAAATATTTTTAACACAGTATTTAGATGCATTTTAATATGTTTAATGTAATGCTGTCCAAAGCTTTCACAATTAAGAGAGCTTTGGGCCTGCAAGGGCAAAAACAAGCCTGTCTAACAGATGAGACTGGGGAGGAAGATTTTGCATAGGTGAGTCAGCAGCCAGAGGCTGGAATGCAGGCCAGGCAGAGGCATAAATGATTCATTGATTTTTAAATCACCACTAACTAGTCAAAAAGACTTGCTTTTCATATGCACCAGTCCAATACAGATATTTCTATCCATACAGAGAATCATAAAGAAGAGCTCATTTATATTTACATATTCCCACTTCTGGTTTTTATTCCTATAGAATTTGGGGGCAGGAAAGGCTCATTAGATGGTGATAGGCACCTTCCCCTTGCTATTGCATTTCTGCCTTGGCTAGTTTCTTAATTCCTTTTGTCCTATGTCATTCTCTTAGGCTAGGCTCTGCTGTCTGTTTAGTGAATCCCATAGCCAGGTCTGTCATTACCCAGGCCTACTTTCCTCCTTGCCTCAGAAACTGGAGCTAGGAACCGAAAGACTACAGGGTTAGCCTGGCATTTACTGCTCCAAGAAGTCTGTCCTGCACAAACCATTTCAGAATTGCCTCCCAAGACCACTCTTCACAAATCTTATGCTCTAACATTTACTTCCCTTAGGAATTGAACATGTGTAGTGGTTAGTGGTGATCAGATGTGTGTGCTCATGACTCAGATACTTGGCTGACCATGCAGCTGAGTAGTACTAACTTGCCATCTTGGTCTTGACCTTTATAAATTGCTAATTTTTTTAAACCTGGTCATAGGTTGTTTAATATGTATGTACAAAGAACGAAGGAAATGCTGATTTTGAAACATAGGCCATAAAATAATAAAAATTCTACAAATTCTTAAGATGCTACTTACCAGACCCAGAAGCTGCATTTATCTGATCAAAATTCTTACATAGCACATGAAGATTCCTCTAGTAATTTGAAAACCCTAAAATAGAAAACAGAGTTATAGCTAAATTCAACTCGGTTTTTCACGTATTGGGAATGAAAATTATGCACATCTGCTAAGTAAAACCAGATCTTTAATCTCATCACTTAGAGACACAGAAATTATTAAAGTAAGCAAGCTGATATTATTTAAAGCACAAAATTCAAAAATTACAATCAGGTCTTGAAAACAGCTTTGTCTATTTGTGACATTTAATCGACAGTGTGATGGATCCAGTGGGAAAATTCACGAAGATTAGCTGAGTTCCCTTATAGCTTCCACACTGTGACCCTTATCAAGGCAGGCAGTGACACATGAGGCTAGCTCACCTCCATTGTAGGTGCCAGAAAGAAAAGGCAGAACGCTCTTGATTTTAGGTTGTTTTCTGTCTCAGTCCAGACCAGAAAAATTTAGGGAAGAATGCTTACTGGGCAAAACGTGTTAGGTTACTCTCCCATCCCTCCACCCTAATAGGTAAGAACCTCTCACCTGAGAAGAAGGAGGAAAGTAGAAAAAGAGACCTTAGAAGC
This sequence comes from Micronycteris hirsuta, assembly GCA_004026765.1. Taxonomy (NCBI): domain Eukaryota; kingdom Metazoa; phylum Chordata; class Mammalia; order Chiroptera; family Phyllostomidae; genus Micronycteris; species Micronycteris hirsuta. The sequence continues at coordinate 19,131 of PVJI01011466.1, read as the reverse complement.
TGGGGTCTTGTAGTCATGATGAGGTGAAGCAGCATTGGGTGGCAGTAAGGACCATGCCAGTAGAATCCTGATGAGGAGTTGGCCGCTTTAATGGATGGCAGCATGGAGGGATGACAGGGTGACTACATCTCAGGGAAGGCCAGTGCAGAATATATTAAGAGCCCAAGAAGACATCAGCTTCCCATTACTGCTATTTTAATCTTACATAAACTCTGGAGTTCAAAAAATCAGTACAAGGGTCATGAAGGAGGGAGAGGGTGACCCTAAATTTGATTGAGTTTAATCATGAAATCACACACACACACACACACGAAAACAACATTGTGTGGATGAATCTAGATTGTCTTCTGCTCTCTGGAAGAATGGTGAAATTAAACTCAGATATAGGCAATGTAATCTTCAGAACCTTGTCTGTCTTGTTAGGATGGCTGTATCCCCTAGCACCCAGCAGAGTAATTATTCAATAGGTATCTGTGGAACTTGTAACTACTCCTTAGAGAAAATAATATATGATTTAGAATTTTTTTAAGATTTTATTTTTATTTATCTTTAGAGAGAAGGGAAGGGAGAGAGAGAAACAGCAATGTATAGTTGCCTCTCACATGGCCCTCACGGGGACCTGGCCCGCAACCCAGGCATGTGCCCTGACTGGGAATCGAACCGGGACCCTTTGGTTCCCAGCCCGCGCTCAATCCACTGAGCTACACCAGCCAGGGCTATGATTTAGAATTTTCTTAAGGGTGTTAAGCACCACAACAATTTGGGAGATGCTACTGTAATGAATTTGACTGGTATTTAATTTCTTGATCACATGCTACTTATTCATACTTCCATCTTGGTAATGCTGTCTTTTCTTCCAACCTCCTCTGCAACTGTACCCACTGGAATTCCCTCCCTTCTTCAATGCTCATTTCAAATAGTCCTTCCTCCGTGAACCTTTTGTCCTGTCTACTAGCAGCTGGAAAAGAATGCCCCCTCTTCTGAACAACAGTGTCTCTGTGTACCTCTTGTAGAACTTCTTGGAATTCCTCAAGGTTGGTTTGTTTTATTATCGTATTGTTACAGAATGCATGGGCACATGATATCTCTGATCGTTATACTCTTCACTTTCCCACAATCTCCTTAGGGCTTTATAAGTATACTTTTAAAATTAAAACATTAATTCATATGTTCCTATAGTATGTCTGTATTTTCATTCTTTCAATGTGCATATTATATACATATCATATATGTATATATGTGTATTGTATTATACATACATATAAACAAATGATTTTATATAAACAAATGATTATAAAGTGAATGTCTATGTAACTTCACCCAAGTCAAGAAATGGAACATTGTTAGCATTTTGGAAATCTCCGTCTCAGGTGCTTCTCTCTCTGACCACCTCTTCTTCCCCTATCCAGAATCAAACCAGGCCAGGTACTGAGCCAGTATACTCTGATGAGGTATAAAACGATTGCTTGTTTGGATTGGTCAAGATTCAAGTCATACTTCTTGTTAAAATTAATCACTATCTTGACTTCTGTGATAATCATTTAATTGCTTTTCTTTATGGTTTTACCACTTGTGCACGCAACCATACTCTTACCTGTTTTTGAGCTTTATGTGAATGGCACCATGCAGTATGCACTCTTTTATATCTCACTTATTTCACTCAATATTATGTCATGCATGTAGTTGTATACTGCTGCCATTTTCATCTATGTGTATTATTTCATCATACGAATATATCATAGTTCATTCATTCTCCTGTGAATGGACATTTTGGTGGCTTCCTGTATTTGGATATTATAAACAAAAGCTGCTATGAACATACTTGCACATACTTTTGGTGCACACATGGATTATTTTCTCTAGGGTATATTACCCTAGTGGAATTACTGAGTCAAAGATGTTGCATATTGGGCTCTCCAGAAGCAAAAGCTGAGTTGGGGTGTTGAGTACAATATGCTTAGTAGGGACCAAAACCAATAAATGTGAGGCAGAGGAAGTACCATTGTGCAGAGGGAGAGGATGAACTGTGACACAAATCTGACAAAGCTTGGGTAAACCTGACATGGAGCTGGAACAAGTAGTGCCCATCAGTGGATTCTGCATCAGGCTTCGCTCATTCCCACTCCTAACCTTGCTCATTCATCTTAGGAACAGCATGCCCTTGGGCAAAGCAACTCTCTGCACCTCAACAAGCTGGCAGTTGAAGGCTATCTACTGCTGGTATTCCTCATACCTGTGAAGAATGGCCTTTCTTGAAGGAGAATATGGGTGGCACATCTCTGTTTCTCTACAATAGTATACAGATGTATTTGACTCTAGTAAATAATGCCAAACCAGTTTGCAAAGTGGTTGTGCAATTTACTCTCATGTGCGTTATATGGGAGTTCTCATTACTTCCCATTCTTACCAAATGTTGATACTGGTAATCTTCTTAAAAAATTGGCCATTCTAGTAGATGTGTAGGAGTATCTCACTGTGATTTTATGATTATTTTTAATCCTCACCTGAAGATATGTTTATTGATTTGAGAGAGAAAGAGAGAGAGATGTGAGAAACATCGATCGGTTGCCTCCCATATGAGTCCCGACCAGGGATTGAACCTGCAACCTAGGTATGTGGCCCGGCTGGGAATCTGGGAATCGAACCTGCAAACTTTTGATGTGTGGAATGACACTCCAACCAACTAAGCCACCTGGCCAGGGAACACTGTGGTTTTAATTTGCAGTTCCCTGATGACTATTAAGGCTAAACACCTTCTCATATGTTTATTGCTTTATGACTTTTATTTTTCAAATTGTGTAGGAGTCAGCAAATACAGCCTGATGCCCATTTTTGTATGCCCCTCAATGTAAGAATTGTTCTTATATGAGGTCTGCCCAGAAGGTATCCAGCCATGTAATATGAAAAATAGAGACATTTATTGAAGAAGATGCAAGATACAAGAAACATTGTACACAGGACAATGACGCCTCAGTCCCCTTCAAAGTAGGTACCTTGGGACCTCACATAGTTCTCCCAATCGCCATCAGCTACCCCATCGTATTTTCCTGAATCTCATTGATTGTCTGAAATCTCTTCCCTTTCAAATGTGATTTTAGTTTTGGGAAAAGCCAGAAGTTGCAGGGTGCCAAATCTGGGCTGTAGGGGGGCTGAGTCACCTGGGTGATTTGATGTTTTTGCCACAAAATTCTGCACAAGACATGATGCATGAGTGGGTGTGTTGTGATGAAGCTGCCAATCACCGGCTTCCCATAGCTTCGGCCTTCTGAATCATCCAGATGGTTTCTGTGGAGGAACGTTCAAGCATAACACAAAATTTGATGCAGATTCATTGCTCTACTCAGTCATTTTTAATGTGACTGTCACACGGTACACATGCTCATTCAATGGCATTTACCATCCCCTACTGACTAGCTAGTACAATGAAGTTGTCATTGTTCACACATATACATTCCAGTCCATTCTCCTTGACTGCCAGGTCACATTGATGTCGCACAAACTGTTCTCGTTATACTAACAATGGCTGGACTTTTTCTGGACAGATCTCATATTTTTAAGTTGTTGAAAAATCAAAAGAGGAGTAATATTTCATTATATGAGATTCAAAGTTCAGTGTCCATAAGTAAAGTTTTATTGGAACCTGGCCATGCTCATGCGTTTACCCATTGTCTATGGTTACCTTCATCCTACAGCAGCAGAGTTTAGTCATGTGACAAAGTCTGCAAAGCCTGAACTATTTACTATCTGGCCGTTTACAAGAAAAGTTTGCTGATCCCTGTTCTAGGTCACTGGTTCTAAAGTGGGGTCCCAGACCATCAGCATCAGCATCATCTGGGGACTTGTTAGAAGGGCAATTCCTAGCCATATCCCAAACCTATCAATTCAGAAACTTTGGGAGTGGAGTTAGCCATTTGTGTTTTAAGGAAGTCCTCCAGGTGATGCTGATGTGTTAAAGTTTGAGACCCCTGGTATAGGCCCAGGACAAAGACCTAATCCACTTTCTTTGCAAATCATCATAGTCCTTGATATCTTGTTCTACATGCAGTGGGTAAGCTGTAAAAGAGTCTTAAAAAGTGTTCTATAAATGTATGATCATGCATGTGAAATCTGGCCAAAATAGACACCTAGGGCAACATTAAAGAAGAAAAGTGGGATAAGCCACAGAAAGTAACATAAAATCTGAAGGGTATGTGTGGAGGGTGGAGGACTCAATGTAGCTAGGGAACCAGCCCCCAGACCTCCTTCCGTCCACCTCATTTTATGTAGCTTTTTAACAAAGATGAATCAGATATAGTCCCTATCCTCAAGGAGGTCCCAGTTTAAGCAGGGAAGTGTCCTGTCATCCCTCTTCTCCCTCACTTACTGCCTTTCTTTAGAACTTTCCTTTGAGGAAATGTAATTGCACCAAATTGCTGACCCTAATAAACAAAAATGAACAGAAAAAAATAACTTGGCAGACAACAATTTTGCCTTATTCCCACTTTAGTTTAGGGCTGACTTCCAGAGTGACTTTCTCATATCCTGGCTTTTTCCTTGGCTCATTCAATCTGAAGCTCAAAGTATCACCATGTGTTTTCCTTTTTGTTAACTACCATTCATTGAATGCATATTACAGGCCAAGGCCATGCTAAATGTTTTGCCTATACTTTTACATTAAATCTTCATAAAGCCACTTTGAGTTAGGTATTATTATATCTATTTTACAGATGCAAATCTGAGGCATAGAGTAGTTAAATAATTTTGTAGAATTGGAACACCAGATCTTTTTGACTGTGGAGCCCAGGGCGGTAATAATTGTGCTATTGTGCCTCTAATAATATTCAACATTTGCAATATTGCAAGACAATGCAAATCAAACTCAGATTACTTAGCATGTGCTTCATGTTTTAGGACATGCAGGGCTGTGCAGTATTTCATGGAGGGAACTATTTAAAAATCAACCGTATTCTTTTCCTGAGCTAGATTTTGCGTGATAATTTTTAAAAGTAGAAAATTCCTGCCAGCATGGGTCAGTTGGATGAGCGTCATCCGGTAAACTGAAAGGTCATGGGTTGGATTCCAGACCAGGGCACATGTCTGGCATGTGGTTTCAGTCCCTTTTACATAAAACTTAAAATAATAATGTCATAAACAGTTCCTTATCCAGGTAACATTACTGTAAATAGCACAGTGATTTATATTTCTTTTGTTACATTACACATGAAATAACTACATCGTTCCTTTAATATGAAATGGTTCCTTTCTTGTTTTGGACTCATTCTACTTGCTCCTACTGTTTCCATCTGTTAGGCACTATTTCAAAAGGTCCATTTTTGAGCAATAGTTTTCAAATCATCTTTTAAAATGTTATTTATTTATTATATAAGTATACATACCTTCATCAAGGAAAATTAGAAGTACTATCATAGAAAAAGTAAAAAAGCACTTATAATCCTATTACCTTGTTGTAACTACTGTTAATATTTGGAGTAGAATTTTCCAGATATTTTCCTTTGTGGAAATTTATTTATGTAAATAGTTTCTTTTTTTCTCTTCCTTTCTTCTTTTTTTTTTCAAAAATGGGACCATTCTATTTTCTTGCTTGCCTTTTTTCACTGAAAATGTTAGGAGCATATTTCCATGTCAACAGATATATTATATACACACACAAATTCATTCATAATGACCACACAGTATTCTACTTATAAATGTACTGTACAATATTTTGCCAAAGGATTCTTCATGGACATCTAAGTTGTTTCTGTTAGGCTTTCCCCGACCTGCACTCTAACTGTCCTGAGTCCCCTTAGTGTTCCAATAATTCACTTTGGTTACATGCAAGAATCCCAGATTATTCTCCAACTTTCACCTTATAATAGCTTTTATGTAGACCTAAAGAAATTATCCGGCTATACAATACTACCACAGACTTAAGAGTGACAATATTTCCTTATAAACCCAGAGGGAATGCCATAGAGATAATGGCAAAAATATTTCTCATTTTCTCAATATGATTTTTACTATCAAGGATAAAGCCCTGTGAATGACAGAGAACTTAATAAAGGTGAAGTGAAAAGATAAGGTTTGGAGCAAACAATCTGAGATTTGAATCTGACTTCAGTCACTCACTAGCCGTGGGACCGTAGATAAATTATTTAGCCTCTCTAAATCTCTGTTTTATGACATGTAAAATGGGGGTAACAACAGCTATTTCATAAAATTACCAGGGGGATTAGCAATATCATATGTAAAGAATCTAGCACAGTGCCTGACACAATAGTGGGTGCTTAAAAAATGGTAGACTCGAGCCCGGCTGGTGTAGCTCAGTGGATTGAGCGTGGGCTGGGAACCAGAGGGTCCCGGTTCGATTCCCAGTCGGGGCACATGCCTGGGTTGCGGGCCAGGTCCCCAGTGAGGGCCATGTGAGAGGCAACCATACATTGGTCTTTCTCCCTCTCTCCTCCTCTCTCTAAAAATAAATAAATAAAATCTTAAAGAAAATGGTAGACATACACAAGCTATTACCATTACCTTTTCCTTAATATACAGAGCATTGAGGAAATATCACCTTTTCAAAAATGCCACTATTATGAATGTCTTCAAGTAGAATGGTGAGAAACCCTACTGCTATGAACAGAATGATTACTACAGCTCTAAGCAAGACACTGCTACCAGAATCTTTTGTACCAATTTCTGAAGAACACCGATTAGTGGGATCGCAATGCGGTTTTAAGTCATAACGTGGTTTCAATGATAAATTTCAGATTCAGGATAAGAGAAGGAACACCAAGCCCTTGACTTTGCCTTTATGAACTTTATAAAATTATTTAACACCACCATTGGATATGCATTCTGGTAGCTACCAAACAAGTTTGACTATACAAAAATGAGTACTGAGTAACTTCTACAATATTCACAATTTGACAAAATGGATATATTGTCCAGTAGACTAGGACTCATTTTGAGGTTCCCACACATGGCCCAAAGGTTCTTTATAAAATGTTGCTTTGTTCTCTAACCTAAATTAAAGACCATTTCAAATGAAAAGACGATAAGGGAAAGTAGTAGCAGATAGAGCAAGGTGTTGAGAAGAATCAGAAACCAGGCGACTGTTGTTGAACAAAGTCTACAGATCATGAATTTTAGGCAGATTTGCAAATAAGGATAGCACATGCTCTGTAAATAGCAGTTGTTCCCACAAGCCAAAGGGCAATATTTACATGAATCCTGTGGCAAGGTCTGTGGATCAAGTTTTGACCTTTCCAGCCAAGCTCATACACTTGGTAGCACTTTCAGCCATGTCATCTTGAAAAGAAAGGATCACATCATACATATATGGAAAAATTGCCAATGTACAAATATGTTCTGTCCCCCAAATTATTTTCTAAATTCTTTTTTTGAAACTTGGAACACATGTTTGTACAGAAGAGGTGTTATAAAGGGATGTGACTTTCCCAGATTTCTTCACAAAAATGCATTTAGTCCACGATGTGACTGAAACACTGTACATTGGCCATGAGAAATACAATGGAACAAAGTACCTTTGCAAGCAGGAACACATCAATACACGACAGATATTTCTTGAGCCTTTCCCTTTGAAGCCCCAGACAATGAAAGGGGAATTCTATCCTCCCATAGCTGCAGTTTGGTGAAAAAGAAATCCTCCACTGCCCTTGTATGGAAGGGTCCTTCTCAAGAGAGGTGGATGCATGCATTTCAGCATCCCTCTCTTTCAATGCTCTTGAAGTTTCTCACCAAAGAACCCGTAATGACTGAGAAAATTGAATAGGTAGTGGGGAAGGGGTAGGATGTCTAACTAGAAGTCTCAAGCTTTTATTTGGAGACACTTCAAAGTGGGCAGTTCATTCCTTAACACGTCTGCACATTTTAATAGAAAATATCGTGTTTAAAATGATCAGTTAAGTGAGTTAATTCTGTCCCACTTTTTGACTAAAGTTGATGCTCCAGAAATATAAATCATATTTATAGTGACACTCCCTATACCTGTTGGATAGTACACATGCGTACTTCAGGATGAGAAACAAGGGCACCAGGGAGAAAATCTAAAGCAAATGAGAACATAATGAAAGTAAAATCAGAGCAAAGTTAGCTAGCCCCACCAGTCAGTCCCTCCTTTTCCCTCTCAGTGACACACTCCTTCAATCACCAGTATCTTGCTCTTTGCCTCTTTTTCTGAGTTCAAAAGCAGTCTCCCACAGGATCTCACACTCACGCTAAGGTGTAAATGACCAACAATGGCTAAAATGTTACAAGGTTTTTGAATATTAAGCATACAACTTTAAAACAAAAAAGAGTTTAAGGTATTATCCCCAGGGAAAAGGGATATATTGGGGGTGGGGCCATGGCGTGCCTTCCTGCTTTTTGCAGAATTTACACTTGATTTCAAATTGGTAATTTACAAAGATGTGTTGGGGGAAATTAATCATGATTTCTTTACACTTTGGAAAGTACTGGCTTTCTTTAAAAAAATTGTAGGTTTTGTGATTGCTGTTTGCTATATGTTTTGTATCTTTTGCCCCTGAAATTTAAAAACTAGGAGGTAAATCTTCCCTTATTGATCAAAATAAAGGGTAGGGTAAGGAGAAATAGAAAATATAATATTTGATAATAGACATTTGCACACTGTTGCACCCTTTACCAAATAATGTTACATTCATGATCATGCATATTATTGGTACTGAATTATTACTAAATAATAAGGATGATACAAATAGAATACACACCAAAAAAAATCACAGTAATTCAATCCAATTACCAATATTAGGTACTTACCATGAGTTACCCCAGGTTTTGTGGGGACCTTGACCTTGCCCCCAAGGATTTTTACAATTCAGTCGTTGTGGTAAAAGAAAGGCTCCTTGCCCCTAGGCTATCTGAGAGGTATGAGTTGAAAACAGAACAAACGTAAAACCCAACAGTCCTGCTTTGCCTTGTAAGAGAATGTTTGCAGCTGCAATCGAAATTCAAAGAATGCTTTTCGTTCTACAGAATTTATGAAGGTGGGAATAGCACCACCAACCCCCTGGGACCTGAGAAAGGGCAGTCCCTGGCAGGGGGTGGGGATTGATGGTGGTGTGTGCGTGTGTCTGGGTTTTGCAAATGGTGAGAAAGACCTTCTACGGTACAGTTAAAAGCAGAGGAAAAGTTCTTTGTGCAAAAAGAGGAAAGCACCGATGTACAAAGAACAGATTTAAGGGAAGGAGGATTCCTTGTGCATACATGTGCGAGGGAAGCTCAGGCTGACTGTTGGGGGCCTGTGGGAAAGCAGATTAGCAGGGGGCTGGGGGCTCTGGCTTCCCGCCTCCACTCCCGTCCGCGCCCAACACTCAGGCAACAGTTGGTCGTGCGGGGCCAGCTTGGGCTCTCAGTGGGGAGGGGGAGTCTCGCGATCGTTGGGGGGGTGGAGGAAGGGGGGAGCGTGACGGGGGAGGCCATGACGTAGGGTGGGTGGACGGAAGTGGGGCAGGGTGAGGGTTATTTAAAGAAGGGGGGCGAGCGAAGGGGTTGGAAGCGGAGTGATTCCCCACCCCAGCCCCATCTCGCTCTTTCCAGGGCAGCCACTGCCGCCGCCCAGGAGCCCTCGTCCGCTCTCTCACCCCTCTCCTTTTCCCGCTCCAACGCCATGGAGCAGGACACCGCCGCAGTGGTAGCCACCGTGGCAGCCGCCGATGCGACCGCCACAATCGTGGTCACAGAGAACGAGCAGCCGGGGCCAGCGCCGTCCACCTCTAAGGAGGAGGGATCGGCCGCCGCGGCCACCGAAGCCACCGTGGACACGGAGGAGGGCGAGAAGGAGGTAAATCGGAAGGGGGTGTGTGTGTGGGGTGGACAAATCTTGTGCCGGGTCCCTCAAAGGGACCCAAACCCTGACCTTTTTGCGCCGACAGGTACCCGCGAGCTTGGCGGGGATGGGGGCTGCGGGAGCGCGGAGTTGGGGGGCGGTGGAGCGGTCTTAACATTCACTCCCCTCCCCCTTTCCTTCTCGCCGCCCGGAGGGCGAGGGCGGGGGCGGGGCTCGGGCGCGGGCTCGGGCGCGGCGCGGGGTGCTGGGCGCCGTTATCCAGGGGCTCGGGGGCTCGAGGGTCCCTCGGCAGCCCCCAGCCCCCTTCACATTCCCGGAACTGGGGTAAAGCGCGGGGTGGGGGATGGGGCCGTGCAGGAATCAGCCTCCGCCTCTCCCTCTCCTCTCACTCCCTCTTCCCCTCTTCCCGTCGGCCTCTGCCTGGGAAATCTGGGCCCTTCAATCCCACACTCGAGCAAAAAAGGTTTTGCTGGGGCTTATTTTTTAAAATTGAATTTCGAGGTGCCGGTGGTGGGGAGGCGGAGGACGATGGGAGAGACTTTTACAGCTTTGACGGGCAATGTGGCCTTTGGGTGGCACGGAAAAAAAATCCCTTGTTCGTTGGGTCCCCTCCTGCTGAGATGGGGGGTGTCACCCCGAGAAAATGAACTCTCCGCGTCGTACTCCCTCCCCTCCCCCCAGTTCAAACCCCAAACTGAGGAACAGTAGACGCTGGCTTAGGAAAATTTCCAACGTGTGCACCCTTACCCTTTGCCCCGCCCCCGACGGTATAGTGTTTCACTCCAGGGCCACCCAAATGGTCCCCCAATCCGGCCCCAAGCCTTTCAGGCTTCTTCCTTCCTCTCCTAGTAGGCGCTGCTGCCTCCTGGAAACAGGCAGGTTTAATTTTTTTTTTTTTTTTTTTTACCCTGCTTCACCAGGAGGACCTGCTGCTAACGTACATAAGGGGACCGCTCAGACACTTAATAAAGCCAAATCCAGAAAATATGTATTATCTCTATAGGGCATATTTCCTGTGGATCAAGACATGCTAATAAAACTATGAAACACATTGAAAAATTGAGATAAAAGTGGGATGGGGCATACGGATTTTTAATGTATAATAAAATTGTAGAATGGATAATTTATGCACGGATGGATTTTTCCTGTTTATGAATAGACATATTACATTTTAAAAAACGGTAGGTAATTAAAATTATGCTTAAGAGATCTCAAGTGCCTTTGTCGGGATCATTATATGAGACTATATGACCAAATGAAAAGCTTTTGAAGGAACATCTTTCGCTGTGAATTAGAGTAATTTTAAATTCAGCAGTTGCCTAAGTGACATATTTTACTGTTACAAGGTTGACTAAACAAAAAGACAGTTGTAATGCTAAATGGAAACCGTAGAAAACATACACATTGTAAGATCCACATGATACTTGGATCAGTAAGACAATATTGATGATTAAAGCTGGGCCTAATACCAAGTGTCAGTGTAAGTCAAATGTTGGGAAATTCAGAAATGCATCTAGGTGCCTTTTATTCCCTGGACTGGGCAGATGTAACTGCTAACCTGTCTTTTGTATGACAATAAAGTTTGTTGAATTTCCAGGTTGTATAATTTTTTTAATTGTGGAAAGACTGGGAGTCAATTAAAAAAACCTACAGAATAAGCGCTGAGTTGGTACATACATGTTCATGAACTCTGTAGCCTCATCAGAAAGTGCCTAAATAGTAGTATCTCATTTGTCCACTCAGCATTGGGAAATAAGCTGCTGTGTGGCAGGAACTTTGTGGGTACCTGAAGCTTACTATTTTACTCATTGCATCTTTTTAATTTTTATTTTTTTCTTTTAAAATCTAAATAGCACCACGAGGTCTACTTAAGTTTTTTCATTTGTACCATTCCTTCAAATAAACTAATTTGATCCCCGCTCCTGCAAAAAACAAAAAAAAAAAAAACAAAACCCAACTGAATATATTGTACACTAGCTCCACTCCTTAAATGATGTACTAAAAGTGCAGAGTAACCTTTACTTAATAGCCATCAATTATTGTACTCTGACAGTGATACAAAGGCATTTGGGGTCTAGGATGTTGTTTACCCTCAATTAAGTAATCTCCCAGACACTTCCAGTGTTGTGTGGGTTTTTTTTAAAGATTTTATTTATTTACTTTTAGAGAGAGGGGAAGGGAGGGAGAAAGAGAGGGAGAGAAACATCAGTGTGTGGTTGCCTCTCCAGCGCCTCCTGCTGTCGACCTGGCCCACAACCCAGGCATGTGCCCTGACTGGGAATTGAACTGGCGGCCCCTTGGTTCCCAGGCCTGTGCTCAATCTACTGGGCCACACCACCCAGGGCCAGTGTTGTGTTTAAATGACTTCTCAGTCTCCTCCCTCCATTGTCAGGCTGTTCGCTATCACTTTAAAAATATTTCATCTACTTTCATTAGAAAAATTTGTTTATGATAATTGACATAGATGGAACAAAACCATAAAATCATTTTAAAAACTGTAAAATACAAAAATACAAGTGATGCAGCAGGGAGAGGGAAAGAGTTGTCCCAGAACATCAGGGAAAAGGGAGTTGCTGTGGTGGAACTCTCATGTTTTAGTCCTGGGCTTGTGCCATCCCTTCTTGCTGGTGACACTGTGCCTTTTTCTAGTGGTCTTTCTCGTGCCATTTGCTGCTGTTTTTGTCCTCTGTAGAATGGGAAGCCAGATTATGAAATTTGCTAAGAATTGTATATCATAAAAGACAATAGGCTCTGAGTGAGTGTTTTCATGATGTGTAGAGTAGATGAGATTTGGTGAATTAACTTGTGACATTTAGCTACAGAAAAGTATTTTTGCTTACCTTCTGGTTCTTAAACTTATTTGGTTTAAGTGATAGTTGTATAACTTCAGTGTTAGGTTATCTGTAAACTGGAGTTGGTATTTTTGATAGTAAAAACATCAAGGAAAATGTCATGGTCTTTTAAGACAGGGCATCTCGATGACTGCATTCTCATGGCATCTAGGTTACCAGATGATAAAACCCACAAGAAATTTATTGGAATAGCATAGTCACCTTTTACCTTTTCTTGTATGAGAAGTATATTTTTGAAAACATACACACATGCAAATTAGAAATTATGAGGGTAGATTTAAAATATCTTGTAGAAGATAGTGCCAATTATGTAATTGCCTACAGCTTTTAATAGTACTGTTCAAGATTAGGAATTTTAATTAGCATATAATTAAAATTTTATGGCTTTTACTGCAAGGTAAGCTAAAAAAGTGATGAGTAAAATGTTTTTCTAATATTAAAGCCTTACTTTTCTCTAAGTCCCACATTCTTAGATATATTCGTGTATATGGGGTAGAGTAATTTTCACTGTTTTGAAATTTGAGAATTAGACTTCACATAGTATTTCAAGGAGTAGTAAAGGTGTGGGGTTTGTTACCCAAATTTCCTTTAATTGTTGCTTTGGAAATAAAATAAGATTTATAATATATGTGACATTTTAAAAGTATGGGGTTGAGCTCTGACTGGGCAGCTCAGTTGGTTGGAGCATTGTCCAGTCCAGTAAACCAAAAGGTCATGGGTTCTATCCCAGTCAGGGCACATACGTAGGTTTCAGTTTGTTCCCAGTCTGGGTATGTGCGGGAGGCAGCCAACTGATGTCTGTCTATCTGTCTGTCTGTCTCTTGCTCTCTCCCTCTCCTCCTCCCCTCTTCCCTCCCTCCCTCTCTAAAATCAATAAACATATCCTTGATTGAGGATTAAAGAAAGTGTGGGATTGAGGGGATTTCAGCAGTTTTCTATTCTCATCCACCCAGGATTACATTCAAAACATCTTACATAGATGATACATACATAAGAGATTCTGCAAATCAAGATGGCTGTTATTTGGGTTAAGAATAACTGAACAATATCAGATCAGTGCTCCAAAGTACAACTCTGACCAGGGTCAAATTTCCTGATCTTAGTTTGGATTTCCTCAGAATAGAAATTTTAGTAAATCTTGGAAATAGATACACTTACTATTGGAGCCACGTTTTTCTTATGTTTAAGATCACATTCCGTTTGTGATTTATGATTTAAGTTTTCAGGAGAAGGTTAACAAAAGCCATGATAAAAATGAACATAATTTCTTCAGTTTTCACAAACAGATTTGTATTTTGGCTTGTATAGTCTTTGTTAAAATTGAAATACTCTCTCAGCTTTGGTACTAATGAGTACATTTGTTTTTACTCTTTTCTTTCTTGGTTTCTTACAGGGAAGGACTTGTATTCTATATACCTATTTCTATATACAAGTACAAGCTTGTATTTATAAAGGATAGAATACATGAGATAAGCCCCCAGATAATTTCAGTGTTTCTAAGTAGGTGATTTTTAAAGTTTTCACTAAATTACAACTTTTTAAATACCAAAAGTTAATAGTTACTGGCCCTGAGAAACTGCTTCTACCAAATATTTATGTACTATAAATAGTTAAAATAGTTTTCTTCCAGGTTGGAGAAAATTAACATAAGCCAAAAGTATGAAACTGTACTATTTAATTATTTTAAATATAAATGATCACACTTTACTACATAAAAAGTTTAAATGTTCTAATTAGAATATGGAAACAATAAAATACAGTGTCTCTTCAGGAACAGAAACCACATTCTTCTGAAACTGGCTTGTTTCAATTACATAAAGTGTTATTATTAATATGTACTTTCCTTGAATTCTTTGGTTTGTGGTTGATAATATTAGTATATTCTAGATTTTAAATTTTTATTATACTTTAGATTTATAATCTCTTATGAATGGATACACATTTTCTTACACTTTAAATAAAAAAATAGGCAAAAAGGCTCAGTAGTTCTCCTTTTAGGTTTTGTTTCAATTAATGTTATTTCTCTGGCTTTCACAATTCTTTGGATTTTTTTTTATTGGACCTCAGGTGCACAGAACTGGATTAATCATAAGCCCGGCTTCATGACATGCTCTTATCATTGATCCATGCATGGCCTATGTTGATTTATTTATTTAGTATTTAATTACTTTTTATTTTCTTTACATGAGAATGTTGACCACTCTTAAGACCTTGCTTTGCAATTTGATGATTGTTTTTCTTTGAAATTCTAGAAAAGCGTTTCTCCATTTCAACTCAAACTTGCTGCTAAAGCTTCTAAATCTGAAAAGGAAATGGACCCAGAATATGAAGAGAAAATGGTAAATATATTCTTGGGTAGGATAGTGAATATTATAGTTGATTTTTATAGAGGAGATGTAAAAGATTAAAAAATACATGTGTATGGATGATGAATACAGAATTATAAATTTTAGAATTAGAAAGTAATTTAATATTGTCATAGGGTTTTTTGTTGAATAAATGAATCTCCTCATTTTCAGATGAGGAAATAAAAGAGCATAGAAGCTATATGGAATAGTTGGGACTAGAAGCCACATCTCTTCATTTTGGTTCGGTGCTCTTTACTCCACAATAAGATGTTTTGTGCTAGAAGTACTTTGTCCACTAAGTGAAATACCTGTGACAATATCACTATGGCTGAAAGAAAGCCATTCGTGAAGCTAAACTGATAACGTTTTTCTCCCTCTTTCCTTGCTTTGGATATATGAATGCTACACATTGTGAAAAATAATATGGTAATGCGTCTTCTGGAGGGAAGGATATGTGTCCAGTGCATGAAAATACTACATGTTTAAGCAGTATAATCTTAGTTATGACCACCTACTACTTTTCTATACATTTAATTATTTAAATTTTAGTCCATAAAATCCATATTTTAGATATAATTTAACTATAGATTTTTATGCATGGGATTTTTTTAAGACCAGTGAATTTGGTCAGTTCAAAAGAAAAATTAACAAGTAGTGGGAATATAGTTTTTTTGTTGAGGGTTTTTTTGTGGTAATATTATAAAAATAAATAGAGCTAAGGTATATATTTTTGGTCGTTTGTAGTGATTTCACAAAACTCCATGCCTTAATGTTTAAGGCCACATGTAACACAGATGGTTAATGTTTTAACAACTCTAAAAACAACATTCCAGTGAGGATAACATAAAATGAAAAGGTTTTGGCCCCCTTCCAGCTGCTGGTCTGAATATATTTGTCTAATTCTTGTATTTATGTTAATAAATTCTTGTAAGTTTACGGTGTCATTAATTACACATCCTTCATTAACAATCAAATATCCTCTACTCTGTGAATAAAAAAAACTTTTCTTTATCTAGAATGGAGTAAATGCATCTTTTGGTCTTTTAAGATTTTTTTAGTGAAAAAATTTTACTATATATGGTACAAGTTATATGAGCTTTTTACAATTTATTGAGTAATTATAATACATACCAATTTTCAGTAGTTAATATACTATTTCACATGTGTTGCTTTCCTCCAAATTCCTGCTCACTTTGTAGAAAAACTTTGTATACTGTTAGCATAAAATGTAATTTTCTAGGTCACTGTAATTGAAGAGATATATGTCTATTACCTTGTTGCACCATAACATTGAAAATATCTTGAGACAAGATGATACTGTCTTCTAAGATTTCAGTTATTTCTAAATGCAGCTTGAAACTTCTTAAGAGTTCAGTTTATGACACACACATATATATAATAGTTAATTTATATTTCTATATCTGTGGTACATTATGTATTATGATACTTAATTTTGTTAACTGTTTAGGAAAAGAAAATTGTTCTGGTTTGGTAAGAGGGATTTACTTTTGATCCCAACTCTTTAAGCAGGGTACTACTTATTGGGGTATTTACTGAGTCTGGCAGATCATTTTGGTTTTATTCAAACTGTCTGATTTGGCTACCTGCTAGCTGTGGGAGCTTGATCCAAGTTATTTACTCTCTCTGCACCTCAGTTTTTGTCTTCTGTAAAATGGGGACAATACTAGTACCTATCTTACAGGTTTATTAAGAAAATTAAATGGGTTAGTATGTTTAAAGCTTAGACCATAGTACAAATTAAGCACAATATACGTGTGTGTTAAGTAACTTTGAATGAATGAAAAAGAAAATCATTACTTTTTATTTTGTTTTGTGATCTAGAAAGCAGACCGAGCGAAGAGATTTGAATTTTTACTGAAGCAGACAGAACTTTTTGCACATTTTGTTCAACCTTCAACACAGAAATCTCCAACATCTCCTCTGAATATGAAATTGGGACGTCCTCGAATAAAGAAAGATGACAAGCAGAGCTTAATTTCTGCTGGAGAGTATGTTGGCACCACTCTTTCTTCCCTCTCTTTTCCTCCTGTCTCTCCTTCTCCCTCTCCTCATATACTCTTTCCCTCATCGTATATTAAGTATAATTTTATATTAAAAATAAGGTTATTGTTAGTGCAAATATGTCTTGTAGGCAATAACTTTTTTTCTTACTAGCAGTTAATCAGTAAAAATGTAGGCTGATTCTACAAACTTCTGAGCAAAACCTTAGATAACTCATTTTTTTTTTACATAAAAGATATTGGCAATGTATAGTGACTTAATTGGCACTGTAGCACTTGGGTTGAATATGAAGGTGCTTCTTTTTTCATGTCAGCTACCGTCACAGACGCACAGAACAAGAGGAAGATGAAGAGCTACTCTCAGAGATTCGGAAGACGTCTAATGTGTGTGTTAGATTTGAGGTGTCACCTTCATGTGAGTACTTCATCATGTTGGTGTTTTTTTCAGCTTGGTTTTAGAAGAAGTTTACTTGGTTGTATTAATGGAAGTATGAGACATCATTGACATTGATTTTTTTTTTCAGATGTGAAAGGAGGACCACTGAGAGATTATCAGATTCGAGGACTGAACTGGTTGATTTCTTTGTATGAAAATGGAGTCAATGGTATTTTGGCCGATGAAATGGTAAGGAGTTGGTAGCCAAAAACATTTTCAGTTATCAATAAGTTTTTTGTAAATTTGAAATAACTGAGCCAAACTGCTCCTCTGAGGCCTGGAGGTTAATTTTACTTAGTTATTGTAACATAAAAGGCATTTTTAAAATCTAGAATTACTTCTTTAAGTAATCTCTAGAACATATACTTTGAGTGGCCACAAAATTCTTTTTTTTATCCTCACTCAAGGATATTTTTCATTGGTTTTTTAGAGAGAAGAAGGGAGGGAGGGAAAAGGGAGAGGGGGAGCAGAGAGAGAGAGAGAACATCAATGTGAAAGAGAAACATCGATTAGTTGCCTTCTCAGATGTACCCTGACTGGGGATCAAACCTGCAACCTAGGCATATGTCCTGGCCAGGAATCGAACCAGTAACCTTTCTACCGGACAGTGTTCTAACCAGCTGAGCCACACTGGCCAGGCCAAGCCACAAAATTCTTATTGGGATTTCCTCAAGTGGTATATTAAACAAACCTTGTAGTTTTGTTTTTGTTTGCACTTTGGCCTGGAGGAAGCTCAGAGCCAAAATGAATGCCAAAATGGAGCATTTGTGTTAACTAATTATTTATTTATTTTTAGAGAGAGGGGAGGGCAGGGAGAAAGAGAGGGAAAGAAACATCAAAGTGTGGTTGCCTCTCACATGTCCCCTACTAGGGACCTGGACTGAATCCCAGGTAATGGGCCCTGACTGGGAATCGAGCTGGTGACCCTTTGGTTCCCAGGCTGGCGCTCAATCCACTGAGCCACACCAGCCACGGCTACGTTAACTTTCCATGATCTGCTTACTGAGTCCTTTGTGCCTTATCCTATTAGTGTTACTTTCCTTGATCCCACTTTATTTCTCTTTTACCATTAATTTTTGACCCACATTTTCATCATAGGCCACCTGAAATGGGTTTTCATTGTAGGCCACCTGAAATCCTTTTGGGAATGAGGCAGTACACTAACACTAAACCAAACACTAGATGAATGAATAAAACAAACGGTAAACAAATGAATGCATGCATGAATGAATGTAAATGCCTCCGTGTGTGAGCAACCAGAAAATGAACAGATAGAATAAAGAAAAAATAGTACAGAGCAGTGTTGAGTCTTGACAGTTGAGTGCCAGGTGGGGGTCAGGAAGTAAGCCAAGAAATTACATGAATAAAATGATCAAAGAGAAAAAAGTAAGGTTATTTCAGATGCTAATTCAGCTTATAAGGGGAGTATCTGAAGGCTTAAATTGGTATTTTATGACTAAATGAACAAAATAGGATTTGAGAGAGGGCAAGAAGGAGTTCCAGATCCGTATGACCCAGTGAGGCTCATTTATGTTACTACTCTTGGCTACAGCCTGTCTAAGCATGAGGACTCTAAAGAGTCTTCATATTGAATTTATGCTGACACAAGATATGACTTAATTACTAAAAAGGGAAATATACTTTAAAGAGTATAGAAAAATTGGGGGGGAAA